>JAVTVY010051346.1:0-27232 GCA_036873755.1 Hanleya hanleyi | reverse complement strand
CTCGGCCGAACACCCCTTGAAAGACCATACGTGTCTCTGGGTCATTCTCCAGCACGGTGGTTATCTGGTCTGTATCCATGTTAGGTGGAAAAGTCACACAGGACGCTGCGCGCCTTGTCCACTTGAATGATGTTGTCAAACTCGGCGTAGCAGATCACATTGACGGTGGTCGGCAGGGCATGTGCAAAGTGGATTTCCAACCGTAAGTTGCCTTGCTTGGCTAGAGCCAGCTGATGGTCGCTCTCTAAGGTGGGGGTCAGATCGAAACAGAACAACGTGTATCCGTTCGCGTAGTCCTCCCGACTGATCATATTCCCTTCGTCCTGGTTGATTTGACCGGTGGCTGTAAACAGGCTCTGATAGGCTCGAATGAAATTCTTCCGCCCAAAGTTCGGTGTTAAGGCCGTGGCTGGCACCTGTTGTCCATCCACGCTTAGGCCACAAAAAAATTGATGCCGAAATGTTTAAAGTCAAATCGGATTCCTCTGGGTATAGCTCCATTGAACTGGCATTTTCTACACAGGCCAGGATCAATCGTTTGGGTAGAAGCCCCCCCAGAACAGGTTTTTTGTGGTTAAGCCTGCTATTTCCAGCAGGCACAGAGAACACTCTTGGTTTGCATGCCCCGTTTGATAGGTACTGGTTGGTTTTATTTCCAAGGCTTTCATGTCCCAATTGAACGCCGCTGGATTCGGTTTCACTTTGACATACAGGACTGCGTCTGATGCGCGATAATCTATAGTCCGCTACATGCCCCTCTATACGTTAGTGGCCATCAAGGCGAAGGTCGAGGCGCCCGCTGTATCAGTCGACTTTTGAGGCGGGGACTTTGTCTCAAGAGGTACCGGTCTTGCATGAACATGTCTGCATGCAGTCGACCCATCATATCCACCGAGGCAGTGTTCGCAGTGAAAGCCTTCCGTTTGTTATATCCCCCATTGTCCGCCGTGTCCATGTGCTCGGCCGTGTCCCTGTAGAATAAAGCGGTTGTCAGCTGAGATTTTTAGCCTCTCGGCCATACGACAACAGTGTCTCGATGTAGGCTCGATAGGGGTACGTGTTGGTGGAGTCACTGATGAGTTTGTCGCTGAGAAAAATATCCACCTGCCGAAACATCGAGTGCAGCCAGAGATTCGTCGGGCCCACCGTTGCTTGGTCAGCGATTCTGGTGCCAGCTCCATTGACCACCTTGGCTTTCACATACAAGTAGGTATGGGCTAAATCCACATAGGCCGTATCCGCATTACTGATGGTGAACTCGATGGGCCCGGTTTCGTTGATGCTGGAGAGCGGGAGATGCCCCACCCATAATCCTTGTTCGGCACTCGCCGGTTTGTGTGGGAAGGCACGGTCCACAAACAACAAATTCACTGTTGGTGGAGGGCAGGACTCGCGATTAAGGCCATGAGCCAAGAAAAGATATCCTGGGTCTTCGATGTGCGTCGTAGCTGGGTCGGTCGTCGACTGGTGCGTGGTCTCGGTGGGGCAGCTCTTTTATTCCCTACGGTGCGTTGTGCTTGGCCACCAAGACGCCTCCCGCTTCTTTGGCCCGCCGTTTCAAGGCTTCTTTGGGTGCCGTACCCCCCAAGACATCACCGGCCACTTGCAGTCCACTGTGTACCGCTTGTTTGCCGATTGCTTTCACCCCACGCGTCACCAAGGGCAGGAACGTTTTGACGATGCTGCCGAGAGTATACTCCTCGAAATCCATGTCCTCGTGCCGGAAGCGTATTCGCCAGCGGGATCCGGTGCGCCGGCCTCGTGGCTCAGCCGGCGTTAATGAGTCGGTATGCAGCTGCGCATCGCACTGGGTAAGGTACTTTCATTATGCAAAGTGAGGAGCACGTGCTTGTCGAAAATGAAGTGTCAGCACCACTTTTCCTCGTTCGAATGCCACCGGTCGTCCCGTGTCATCTCTTATATCCACCGTGATCGTGTTGATGTCGGTATGTCGTACGGGCAAGTAGAGCATGTGGGTGAAACTGTGGGTGACTTGACCTCCATACGTCTTTTTAATGGGGACCACCCGTAACAGAGGTGTGTTGATATCGCCCACGATGTGGTTGTCCACCACGTCCGAGTAGACGTAGAGTCCGTACATACCCGACTTCATATCCATCGGCATCTCGCCATGGTGTGGGTTGGGACCAGCGAACGTCTGTAGATCGAAACCCAGCATTTGCTGTAGTGTAGGACTGAGTTTCACATTCACGGTATCGGTGACGGTAAGCTGTGCCTTGTCGTTGTATACGTTGACATCGAAGAACACGTTTCTCTTGAAGCGCAAGGCTATCAGGCGTGTTGCACTATCCGTCACCCCCCGTAGCGCCTTATCATGCATCAGTCTTGACAGCACACCCATGAACTCTTTGGGGGTATCGTATTGGCCTTCGGGCAGTGTGAGTCGGGTGTTTTTGCCTTCGTAGGTGACCTCGTACCACACTTCATTGGCTCGCACGTTGTACCACGAGTAAGGGTATTGGATATCCACGAGGGCACATTCCCAGCGTCCAGGTAAATGTAACGGTTGCGGTAACTGGGTGACGTACTTGGCCGCGGTGTTGTCAGGAAACACATCCAGCGAACTGTTACTGGGTAGGGTCAGGTAAGACATGGCGACTGAGCTGTCCTGCTGCTGCTGTTGGTTTTAATAGGTCTTCCACGCCTTGGGCGGGTGTGTGCGGCGTCGTGTTCGTCGCGGTGACTTGCTACGTGTCACGGCTCTGGAGATGTGGGGTGTCTTGATCAAGGGTGTTTTTTTATAGGCGCGAAAAGAAAGTGCCCGTTGTGGTGGTGTTTTGGGGGGTGACTCCGGTTCCCATTCGACTTCCCAAGAAGGTTGTGGGCCACTCGGTGATTGCTGGGTTTGCTGCATAAAGGCCCAGCGGTGGGGGTTCCCCACCAATTCCTGTGGTACATGCATGTCTTTCAAGCCTTGAGCGAAGACCTCCCATCCTCGAGGATCGGTGTGCGATCTGCGTTGACGCATCAGATCATTCACTAAATCCGTCACGTGGGTGCCGGGGACCACCTGATTCTGTACCAGGAGTTCGCCTTTATCATTCCAAGTCATGTTAGGATTCTGTTTCATCCGTTGTAATACCAGGCCAGCTTGTTTCTTGAACGAGGCAGGTACACTCTTCAGCACTTCGTCTTCCACCCACTGTGGGGCTGTGAGGGCTACCTGACCCGGCTGTTGGAGCGGTGCTGAGGTCAGCGGTCTGTCACGTGGTGGTGGTGGTGGTGCTGTTGCTGGGGTAGACAGGGTTTTGTATTGGTCCATGAACGTCATGTACCGTTGAAGCGTCTCATTGTACCGTTGTACTTTCTCACTGTCGCTTAACCGCGGTCTCTGTAAGATCTGTTGCATCTCTCCATCGAGGCTGTTTATGGTCTTCACCGTAGGTGGGACAGGGTAGGGTGATTGGAGGTTTTGCAGGAACCGTGGTTCGACGAGGACCATTTTTTCGTGTGGTTCATTGTCGGCCGAAGAGTCCACCCAATACTGGACCCAACACGGAAGCGGCCAACGGTGCTAAGATGGCTCCGAGAAAGCCGCCTTTCTGTAACACCTTTTTCTTTTGTGTTTGAGGGACCCGCTTGTGGACCAGGGTTCGGAGACCTGTCTTATGCTTGGCCAACTTGGTCTTCTGAGCCGGAGTCAGTGGTACGTTGCCTTTTAACAGGTTGTACCCGATCTCGCACAGACAGCGTACAAGGTCAGGGTCCGCACCGCGTACAATGGTTCGGACTAACTCGGTGGGGCCGTCTTCAATACACGGAGCGTGGGAGCGTGCTTCCGTACTCGCGCAGACATCCTGTACAACTAATGCTAGAACCCACAACGCTGCCCTTTTTATCCACCTCACAGACAAAGTCAACCCTGCTGTGGTATTCATTCTTTTTATTATTCTCCATCATCAAACACACAGACCCCAGCTGGAGGCGCCACTGTGGATGTGTTTACATTATTTTTGCATGTACACGTGGTGGGTCTCTCCGGGAAAGATGTCGGTCCGTAGTCGAAGGTGGTCGGCAGTGGCTTGCTTGAGGTCGAAGAGCATATACCCGTGCTGAGGGGTTGTGGCATCTTTGAAGGCTTCCAACGCAAACGGTGTGCGGCCGGGAAACATCTGTCTCGCCAGGTGCAGCAGTTGAGTGGTATCTCTCGGGTTTTTGAAGACCACCAGGTAGTGGGCATTTAAGCTGATATTCCGATGTTCTTTGTTTTTACTGAACAGATTCTGCACAATGTAGATGATGCTGAGCCGTCGATGATGGCTGCCTTTGGTAAAGAGTTGGGTGACCCGTGCATCCGTCTCCGCCATGAGATCATCCAGAACCACCAAGGTGTCGGGTTCCAAATCGGCCAGGTTGGGTAGGCCTTCCACGAACGTGATGTGGGGCATTGCTGCATACGCTTCCTGCCATTCTCCGTAACACCACACGACTCGGGCAATGGGTGGGGTGATCATGCTGTCGGCGTGTTGAAGGAGCTTCCTGACGAAGTGCGTTTTGCCGGAGCCCGTCGGTCCTGCGATGACGCAAGTGAAGGGATGCTGCCACCGAGGGTCCATGGTTTGAGGTGTATCCGTTGTCGTGGTAACACGCTCTTGTAAATTTCGTACGAGTGAACTGGAGTGGTGGTGGGTACAACGTCGGTCGTCGTTGTCTGTTCACGTTCAGAGATGGTGCTGGGGGTGGGTACAACGTGGGTGGTCGTCGTCGTTGTCGGTTCACTGTGAGGGATGAAATCCGGTGGGTCTTGAGACGTAGTAGGTGTACTTGGTGTAGGTGTAGAGCTCGACGTGGCTTGTACGCGGGGTGTGGTGGTGGTGGTGGTGACTGGGCTCGATACGACTGGTGCTCTCTGTAGACCCGTTTCGCTGGTGCCTGGTGTTCTCAGTTGGTTAAGTAACGTGCTGACATAGGCTACGTCGTAAAACACACCTCCGTACAACACACTCAGCAGGGTTAGCAATAGCACCCCAAAGACCACTTGCGCTTTGCGCGTTTTGCGAGACGCTGTCTTCAGAGGCAGCTGCTGTTGGTCCATAGCACTGTGGTCGGATGTGGTATGAAGGAGGACGGTAGTGGTGTCTGGTTTTATAGTCGTTTCACCTGGTTGGCCGCGACCCAGGAATTGAAGGAACTGGGCCAGCCTTGCCATTTCACGAAATGAAACAGTTTGCCACGTCGACGTTCCGTTTTCAAAATCTGCTCCACCGTGTAGTAGTCTTGCTGTGTTTTTACAACAGGCTGTAATTCCGTGTCGTAAAACGTCCCCAGCAACGTTTCCCCTTGGAGATCTTCCAGTTCATAGACTCGCCGCTGTCGGGGTAGGCGCCGTTTAATCAGGAAGTGCTCATCGCTCCAGTTGGGCAAGTAACTTTTCTCGAACTTGCCCTTGACTTTACTGATCCGTACAGGGTCCCCGACCTTGTACACCGCCTTCGTCGTTCGCTGCGATGGCCTGGGGTACAAGACACGCCGGACTTGGGCTTCATTGCGTTGGGTCACGGTAATGGGGGCTCTCTCTATACTTCGATGATAGGCTCGATTGTAACCCCTCACCAGTTTCGGGAGAACATCGATGTACCGCCTTGTATTCTTATAGGTGAAATATTTATACATGCGGCCTTTGAATGTCCTGTTGAACCTCTCCACCACGGAAGCCTTGGTCTCGTTGTACGTATGGAAGAAAAACACCTTCTGTTTCTTGAGAAAGGTTTGGAACGGTCTGTTGAGGAATTCCGTGCCTTCGTCGGTTTGCAAATACAAAGGTTTGCGCCCGGTCTTGAAGATGTCTTTGAACGCCGCTATGAGATTTGCCCCCGTTTTCGTCCGGATGGGTACCACCCACGCATACTTGGATAGGATATCGATGCACGTCAAGATATACCGATTCTCATCGTTGTGTTTGGCAAAGGCGCTCATATCGACCAAATCCGCTTGCCACTGGGCATCTATTCCTCCCACGATGACCCGGTTCCGTAGAAAATGGCGACGGACAGATCGATGTAAGGTATAGGTGTCTTGTTTTCTTAACCAATCTCGGACTTGGGCACGTTGTATCCCCTGGGGTTTGGCCGCTCGATAGAGAGCCGACAATGCACTATAGGCCGCCGGACTGTCGGGACTGTAGTATAAGTTATCCAACACCTTCTCCCAGCGCTTCATGGTGACAAAATGATGATGGACCCTGGCTCTATCGTTTATTTATAACGGGTATATCTTGGGCGGGAGTTTCTTTCTGATTTTCTTCGTGGACTTCCACAGTGGCCATGGTCAATGACCAGTCCAACTCGTCTGATGACCGCTTGATAAGCACTTCATCCACATCCACCACGGCATCTTCCAATGCAGACCATAGATCAGGGTGAAGGGTAAAATGCACTGTACCTCCATCTAGCCGAGCCAATTGAGCAAAGAAAGGGCCGCGTCGGATGTACACATCGTGACACAAGTGGATGAGGTCGCCGTCCAGTTCACCAGACAACACCCGTTTGAATTTGGTCAAGCCCTCCCGGGACAGACGAATGTGAGCCGGGCACGGTTGTGTAGGGTCCGTGTCTCCCACCACCTCCTCCATGATATCGACCTTATCCGCATACACGTGCAGGAAAACCTCGGGGGTCAAGCTGAAATACGCCAGTACTATATGCTCCGTCATGGTCAGTACGTGAATGGTACCAGATTTCACTGTCTCTCGTATTTATAGGGAGAACCCGTGAGATCAAAGGATCAGGTGGTCATGTCATTGGGCTGACTGAGTCTAGCGGGGTAATCAATGGCATCGTCGTCGGGTTCATGTAGTTGTTCATGGGGTTCAGCCATTGGCCCCGCGGCTTCATCACGGATTTTTTCTTCTTCTTCATCGTTCTGGCCCGTCATGTGTGTGTGGGTGGCTTCATCAGGTGACACTGTCATTCCAGCCTCTGCGCATTCTATACATATAGTATTTTCTCCATCCGCTTTTTTTCATTAGGTTCATCTAGTGCGTGTTCGATAGCATGAGCCCATGCCAATTGGTGGGGTGGTCGATCGTCGGGTATAAATAACCGGTCCACCAGAGGGCCTATTTTCTCCAAGGCTGACCACAGAGAGGGAGTTAGGAGGAAACTTCGAGCCGGCTCTTGGTAGCGTCCCACCCGTGGGTAGAGCGCAGTATGGTATACGTAGTTGGCCTTGTCCAGGTGAATCAGGTGTCCGTCTAACTCTCCGCTCAACACCCGTTTAAACTTAGTCCAGCCATCACGCTGTAGTGTCACCGTATTCGATAAAGTCTCAGGGGACGCCCTCCAATCCCCGCCACTATCTTCCACCAGAGTCACATAATCTTCATAAACGTATAATCCCACCTGGTAAGGTGTAAGGGGGAGGATGGCTCGTAGGACGGATGACATGCTTGGTCCAAATGTCGAACGGTGAATGACACACACTCTGTCTGACCCTGGTATTTATAGTGTCAATACCACAGCGCCAGGGTGAATAGGGCACAGACTAGTATGAGGCCAACCAGCCGGTGCTGGTTGCGGCGTGAGCGCTCGTGGTCCATAGCCCGAGCATCAAGGATGGCTGTCATAGTCCAGTAGTGGTGATGGCACGCCTCTCCATCGAGTGCACTCTGTGGAGGACCGCTTCTGTGAACTCGTTCAGGATCTGGCGTCGTCCCTCGTTGTCGTCGCCATCTGCAAACATGGACCGGACCACTGCTCGGTAACCCGTGAATGAATTCACCACGGTGGCATACTGTAAAATGCGAGTCGCATGGGGCTGGGTCTCCGCCATGGCTCTGTAGAAATGAAGGTGTGGGATCCAGAGGGACGTGTTTTATAGACCAGATGTAGCTCTACGGGTATAGTCCGTGATACGTACTATTCTGATGGGTTAGTCCAAAAAAAGGGAGCAACAACAACAACAACAACAACACAGATTACAGATCAATCCTTTTATTATGCGTGAACAACATAGAAATGCATGTACTGACCTGTCTGTGGGAGGTTTCCCACAATGGCGTTCACCTTCGCGTCTTTTCGTGTACGTCCGTGTCTTTTCGTTAAAGTCCGTGTATCTTCGGTAAAGTCCGTAGGCATTGGGCAAGGAAGCTTTTTCCCGAGACCGAATCACCGCCAGACATGACTGCATCACCGCGGATGAATACATTCTTGCACTCACTCACACCACAGGTCGAGTGAGGTATCAAAGTGAAGCTTAGGTGAAGGAGCATCTAATGGACTGGGTGTGGGGTTGACATATCGATAAAAATGGATATGACCTTGAACTGATCACGTGACCTCCCCGTGATGACAAATACCCAGAACCAAGTCAGTACATGCATCCCATAGTCCCAGGTCACACCCGATTCACGCAGACCGGAAGTGACGTCATACACCTGCGCGCAACCGTGATGGAAAAAACCCAGAACCAAGTCAGTACATGCATTCCATACAGGCAGAATGCAGGCAGGCAAGCAAGGCAGGGATGCAGGCAGGCAGGCAGGCAGGGAGACAGGTCAGGTCAGGTAAGTCAGATTGAATACACCCCTTTCCCTAAAAATGAACTCCTTTTATATCCCATTGACCTCATTTGCATATTTTCAGCGGACAACAGGCCGCCATCTTGAACACGACCATCTGCTGCTGCTGCTGGGGATGGAGAAACCGACAGGGGCGCTGGAGATCGGGAAAGTGACCTACATATGCAAATGAGGGCGGGGGAAAAACCCATTACACAGCTGCTGCTGGGGATCGAGAAACTGACAGGGGGCTGGGGATCGGGATAACAAGCCGCCATCTTGAATCCACCATGCACTGAAAAAATCGCCATCTTGAACACGACCACCCCCACCCTACAAAAAACAAGCCGCCATCTTGAAACCGACATATGCAAATGAGGAGGGCTGGGGAAAACCCATAACACACACAAACAAGCCGCCATCTTGAAACCGACCACCCCTACCCTACAAAAACAAGCCGCCATCTTGAATACGACCACCCCTAACCTACAAAAACAAGCCGCCATCTTGAAACCGACCACCCCCACCCTACAAAAACAAGCCGCCATCTTGAACATATGCAAATGAGGGCTGGGGAAAACCCATTACACAGCTGCTGCTGGGGATAGAGAAACTGACAGGGGGCTGGGGATCGGGATAACAAGCCGCCATCTTGAATCCAAACCACCCTCCCATACTAAAACAAGCCGCCATCTTGAATCCAAACCACCCTCCCATACTAAAACAAGCCGCCATCTTGAATCCAAACCACCCTCCCATACTAAAACAAGCCGCCATCTTGAATCCAAACCACCCGCCCATACTAAAACAAGCCGCCATCTTGAATCCAAACCACCCTCCCATACTAAAACAAGCCGCCATCTTGAATCCAAACCACAACAAGCCGCCATCTTGAATACGACCACCCCTAACATACAAAAACTAGCCGCCATCTTGAAACCGACCACCCCTAACCTAGAAAAACTAACCGCCATCTTGAATCAACACCAATGAACCCTAACAAGCCGCCATCTTGAAACCGACCACCCCTAACCTAGAAAAACTAGCCGCCATCTTGAATCAACACCAATGAACCCAATAACCTCATTTGCATAGACTCACGCATGCGCATACACTCACGCATGCGCATCAATCACCTCATTTGCATATTCTACTCCTCATTTACAGACTCACGCATGCGCATACACTCACGCATGCGCATACACTCACGCATGCGCATCAATCACCTCATTTCCATATTCTACTCCTCATTTACATACACTCACGCATGCGCATACACTCACGCATGCGCATACACTCACGCATGCGCACACATACAATCACCCCTCATTTCCATAAATACTCCTCATTTACATTGACTCACGACATGCGAACCCCCCCTATGCCAACCCAATTATTCACTCCGCGCATGCGCAGTGAGGCGCTAAATACTCCAGATGCTTACACCCTACTACTCACGGCCATCCATAGATTACACCGTCATTGAAATAAAGATCGTGTGAAGTTGTCATTTTAATTCATGCAGTCACTCATGGAGGCATTGCCCCTGTCCTTGTGAAGGTAACATCGATTGAGGACACTTTCCCAAAAAAGAACTGAATAGCTCACCCCGCCTATTGCCCTTTGGCCAGAGCAAAAGGAATAGATTATGACGACATACGATGTATTGGTGAAGATTCACGTGAACAACCCTTATGGCATTTAACCCGGGTAGTACAAAAAAGCTCTAAAACTCAAGTTGTGTAGCAGTTATCACGGAGAGTGGTATGACATTCTATAGATATAACTTTGTTATATACGTTTTAAAAAAGGAAATTGATTTTAACCATACGGCTGATTTTACAGAAGCCCTCAAACCCGCGACTAATTATAAGAAAAATACTATAGGCCTATATGCTTAGGCTTACTGGTACGTACTGGCGGAGAGATGTTTTCTTTCCCTGTATTAAGCATCAACTGGAAAAAGTTACATGATAAGAAAAATATTTTCTGCTGTGCTGTTTTCAATTTCTGTTTCTTCTCTTTTTCCCCGTTTCTCTCTTTGGGGGGAGGTGGGGGGGGGGGCTCCCCTCCCCTTGTCTACGCCCTTGATTTACATTCATTCTCTTGTACGTGTGTAACTCAAACTTTTATTTACATAAACTAAACCAGATTTAGCTGTAGATTTGGTTCGAATAAAATATGATCACTCCGTGAATTGCATCCTGCAACTGGGATATACCTTGCAAACATGCTGTTAGGGCGAACACGTGCCTATCTTAGCTATAACTACACCACTGCCTTGTCTGTACTGATCTGTTTCACTTTTACGTATAATTATACTTGAATGATCTTCATGCATGACAACATCACAACACCTCAATTTGTCATATAACAAAAGCTGCATAACTAAGCAAAATCATAGCAAGATCTCTAAATACCAAAATGTTGCTAGTCTTTGTATTTGGAGCATAACTGTCTCAAGTTATGAACAATGTCCTTCTTGCACAGTGACTTCAGTAGCAGGCGATGTCTTCGTCGATGTTGTTGATGTTGTGATTATATATATAATTTTTTTTGCAAGAATATATTTATTTCCCACCTTTTCATACACCACAATGACAGTAGATGTCATAAAAATGCTTTATATACGCCCTAAATCGATCTACATACCCCTCCTCTACTAGATCTCCATCTCTAATAACAAGTGTGGTTACTTCTATGTTAAAGAATTCGCCACGAATCCCGGTACACAATACATTCTCCACGATATGGCTTGTTTCCAGTAACTGATAAAAGACTTCGAAGACTTTTTGAAATCGAGGCCGAAAAGCTTCGAATGCAGGAGAACTTACCTCATGGAATTCTCCACGCCCGTTTAGTTTTCACCATAGTTCACGTCTGCTCATCCATTTACTGTTGGTTGTCTGCAGACACCCGAATTACCCCCTGTACCGGGATTCGTGGCGAAAGTCGGTATACGGCTTTAACATTAAGTAACCACACTTGTTATTAGAGATGGAGATCTAGTAGAGGAGGGGTATGTAGATCGATTTAGGGCGTATATAAAGCATTTTTATGACATCTACTGTCATTGTGGTGTATGAAAAGGTGGGAAATAAATATATTCTTGCAAAAAAAATTATATATATAATCACAACAACAACAACATCGACGAAGACACCCCCTGCTACTCAAGTCACTGTGCCTTCTTGGCCCCAGGTTCGCTGTTGTGCACTTACTAAACTGCTAACAGAAAAACAACAAACGGATGTACAGTAAGGTCAGCGTGGGCCGATAATGCATGAG
This sequence comes from Hanleya hanleyi, assembly GCA_036873755.1. Lineage (NCBI taxonomy): Eukaryota > Metazoa > Mollusca > Polyplacophora > Lepidopleurida > Hanleyidae > Hanleya > Hanleya hanleyi. The sequence continues at coordinate 15,426 of JAVTVY010051346.1, read as the reverse complement.
CCCATTTTATGGCGGACACAAAACTACTGATAAAGCTGTGTGAATGTCCGGAATCTAATAAATGAGTCGGAAATCACGCGACGTGAATAGGCGTAGCTGGTAAAGCTTGGTCTTGCTTGTTCTCCATAAACGCACACCACCTTAGATAATATAATACGATACTTTCTGCTGGTTCTATTATTTTCTAATATAGTTATACAGATACTCCAATCATCGCTATCTGTACATCGACTGAGCATGTCTGCTTTCTGATTTAAAACTCTAGGACCCCATTCAGGGATAAATTGTATGATTTTCAGAGTCCACAAATTCCATGCACAACGAGCGCGATACACTCCAGGTCTTCGTTGATACTGTCAGTCGGTATGATGCGGACTACATTACTGTTATCCGGATAGATATTAATTATTGGACCCCTCATCCCCATTTCTGAGTCAAAGGTCACTTTCAGTGACGTGAAGGCCCAGCAAATATTAGCTGCCCCTAAAGAATCTCATTTACTTCAATGTTAAACCCAATGGGAAATCCACGCATGGACATTTGCGGTATGGAGTGTGACATCTTTTTTTTCTGTCTCACGCTGTAGGACACGATGGCAGGGGTCTCGTTGCCATGGGGTGAATTTCGCTGAAAAGTGACTGCGCGTGCGTAGTGCATAGGCAGATCGGGGGGTGGACATTTTGGGGTCGAGATGGACCAATATTGGTCCAATTTGGTGGTGGGAGGTATCAAAGTGAATCACCCGTGGGGACCATCCGACTGGACGGGTGTGTAGTTGAGGTAAAGCTATGGCGCGCATGCGCAGACAGGAATTGTGGGGAAAGGGCATTGGAATGGACGTTTGGGTGTCGAGGTGGATCAATATTGGTGCGAATTGGTCGTATGTGGTATCAGTTTGAAGCACTCGAGAAGGAGCATCCGACAGGATGGGTGGAGTGAAAGTAGGTTTCTGGCGTGCATGCGCAGGCAGTGAATTGTGGGGAAAGGACATTGGAATGGCCGTAATGGGCTGGAGGTGGGTCATTTGTAGGCATACTGAGTCGGGGATAACATTCATGTGAAGCGCTCCTCTAAACCGATCATGTAATGGATGAATCCATGTTAAACTTTCCCCGGAAAAGATCCGGAAACACGGACTTTACTCCTAAAACATGGAAAACCCCTATAAACCAGGACTAGATGAGCTAATATCGGCTGCCTGCGGATCGTGAACCGCCGAGAGGTGCAGGGCGGAGCAGCCGATGCATGTTTTCCCGGAAATAAAAAGCGGAAAACGGACTTTGCCCTTAAAACATGGGGAATAACTTCCGTCAAACGGGCCTATGGGATCCATTCTTAATGTTTTAACGCCCTATCGTAACGCCTTAATGCAGTGTCCAGCGCCCGATCACACGCACAATTACCTTGTCCAATGATATATCAACAACAACAACAACAAGCCTAGTTCGTATTCCACATTTTATTATCCCCTCCATCACAAAACACCCAAGCTGGAAATTCCGCGTTGGGTGTGTATTCTCGACTGCTCTTGTCCAACCAGAAAGGATAGTAGTAGAAAAGGTGCATTCCAATCGACGTGTTGGGGTAGAGATGGATAATCCCTGATCCAAATGGGGCGTGGGTGGTATCTTATTGGAACTCTTATCAGGTAGAGCCAGACTGGAGTTGAAACACGTATACGCACAGAGCTGTAGTAGTCCTGTTACGGTATTTATTAGTGCATGGGTAAATAAGTTCATCCAATGGAGTGGTCGGTCCTCTTGGTAGCTCCCTCTCCACGATCCGTTTGGAGATGGGGCGTTGTTGATGGGTCCATTCCAAGACATCCAATTGGTCCACTTGAGTCAAAACGGCAGTCCGCGTACGAGAATACGTGACTACAGATTGTGTGCTTCGTCAGAGGAATTCCTTACGACATGGACGAACCGTATTACTTCGATTCCAAGCAGACCAACGTGGTAGTGCTAGATGACTTGATGAGTGCGGCCAAGGACAATTCACACGTTGCCGACTTGTTTACCAAAGGGTCCCATCATCGGAATCTGTCCGTCATCTATTTGACACAGAATCTTATTCCTCATGGGAAGGCGATATTGCCTTGAACTTCCAATACTTTGTGTTGTTCTCCAATCTCATCGACAGAGCACAAATCCGTGTGTTTCGTAGTCGAATTTATCCTTAAAACATCGACCATTTAATGCAGGCGTTTCAAGGGGCGACAAGTCGTCCGTACGGCTACATGCTCGTAGACTTAAAAGCTCATGCCGCCGAAGATCGCCGGTTGACGACCCACCGGTTACCCGGCGAGGGGTCCCCACAACGTCATATACCCCTCCACCATCCACCAAGTTGACACCTAGCAGCACCCGTCCAGCAGCAGCAACCCACTCCCATACAGAGATCCCCTTCATACAGTCCCGAAATATCACCCAACCGTGAAGGACCAACCCAACCCCGTACAAGGGAATGAACACAACGTGAACTCGATGCTATGGAAAGATTTGTTCAAAGAAAGTATGGACGCCGAGATGGGCGAGACATTGGGGGTCACAGAAAACAAGTTTCACCACAAAGGGTATTCGAAAGAGGAAGCCGCAATTTTAGCCCATAATACATTGGTACCCAGGTTAAGACGGGCTTTACGTCAGCAGCATGCCGACTTCGTGACTCATATGAAATTGCTGGACAAGGATCCGGTCCATATGGAAATCGAAAGAACAGCGTCGATGTTGAAAACCGCGGGCATGAATGGGTACATCTCGACCCCAAAACGTCCAATGCGCTTTTTCCACAGTTTCCTGTCTGGGCATGCGCAGAATGTTGAAAACGGCCTCCACACTAGTCCAGTTGGATGGTCCCCCACGATGACACCTCATACGGCCCAATCGGACGGTTATGGGTATACCTAGGCCCCAAAACGGCCATTCCAATGTACTGTGCATGCACAGAATGACGCCAGTTGCACCCCACACCCATCCAGTTGGACGCTCCCCACGAGTGTTTCACGATGACACCTCATACGACCCAATCGGCCCATTATGGGCCCACCTAGACCCCAAAATGTCCACCCCAGCGCTACTTGCCTAGCGCGCATGCGCACGGTAACTTTTCTAAAGATTTCAACGCCTGGCCTCGAGAGTCCTCCCATCGTGATCTACAGCTCGAGATGAAGAAAACAAGGGGTCACAATCCATACTGCAAATGTCCATGAGTGGGTTTCCCAGTGAAACTAACATTGTCTACTGCGTGCGTATGGACCTCTCCTGTCCACCACAGACCTACCTGAACTTTTCAAAAAAATTCACCGCATGGCTTCGAGACTCTCCCATCGTGTTCACCATCGCGAGGCGAAAAAATCAAGATGCCACACCCCACAGTAAAATCTGCAAAAAAATGACCACCCCTGTCCCATACATGCATTCCCCGTATAGATTAACATTGGAAGTCACTGGAGCCTTATATATAGGGGGAGATAACTGGGCCGTCACGTGACCGGAGGTGACGTCATCGTGACGTCACGCCACAGGACCATCATTTAGGACCATGATTTTTACGCGGGAATTTGCCGTCTTCCTACTACTTACGCGAGGTACAGTATTCGATTCTGTTTGAAGATGGGGGATAATAAAACATTCGCATGCTTGCATCATAACATTATTAATGTTAACCTTAAACTTGTAATGCTATTTTAATAAATTTTGACACTTTCATCAAAATATCTTTGCTGTTATATTCCGTAATAATTTCCTTAGCATACGAGAGATCCTGAAGGATCTTGGCGCCCACCATTGTCCGATAATTGTAAGCTAATAACAAGAGGATCTTTTTGTCCATTGTTACTAAGAACGAACGATTGATTTGTAATTTTGTTTACAGAATTTCGAATCTGAGCAAAAAAGGGGCATTGAAAAACACAAGTTTCATGAGTTTCAAGATTTCTAGAAACTGTTCTTATGTCGGTTGTTATAGTACAAGAGAAATGAGCAAAATTAGTCTGAAAGTGAATGTATATGTACGGGGGATACTTCGTCTTCGTTTTGTAGTATTTTTTTTTTGCACGTGTCATCATTGGCTACTGGAAGCGAAGACAAATCTCTTTGACACTTTGGCATGAGCTATGAAACATACTTAAGATTTGATAATTAGGAACGAATACTAATTCTGTTCTGTTTACTGGGCTAGTTTGAGATATCTCTTTTATGATACCTCGAAAATAGTAAGATGGTACAATACTTAATACTGAAGGGATCCGGTCCGCGCAGTAATGTTGAAACTTTGAAAGTGTCTGAATCCTGATTATCTCCCTTGGATCGAAACATGCAGTAGTCTACAGTTGCCGAGTTGTGACATTGTGTCACAAGGGTGACGTCCCTTCATGTAGCCGATCCGCCGGCAGACGAAAGGGTGGGACAGTTCACTTGCAACTGCATGGACTAAAGAAAACTGATTTAAAATTTGAAGAAATACATTTTAATTCTGAATTATTTGAACTCCTTGATATGGAAGGTGAAGGTATGGATATTCTCTATAGTCAACATATAGAATATGCCCCGCCGTTTGATCCGTGGACTCTTGTGATGCAACGTCACAACTCCGGAATACCGTATTAATTTGAAGCGTAACTTGGATTTTCGAATCGGATCAAAAAGGTATCACAACTAGGCCCCATGTGGGACCTGTGTACCAAATTTCGGAAAGATTCATGAAATATTTCCTGAGAATTCACGATAACTACGTTTCAAGGGGAAATTCAAGATGGCCACCTGGCGGCCATGTTGGATTTTCGAATCGGATCAAACAACTGGGTAACAAGGGGAATCTGTGTACCAAATTTGAGGAAGATCCATGCAGTACTTCCTGAGAAATCACGATAACAAAGTTGCATGGGTAAATCCAATGTGGCCGCCTGTTGGCCATATTGGATTTTCGAATCGGACCAGAAAAGGTATCTTGCACAACTATTGTAGACGACAAGGGGAACCTGTGTACCAAATTTAACAAAGATCCATGCAGTAGTTCCTGAGAAATCGCATTTACAAAGTTTAATTGGGAAATCCAAGATGGCCGTCTGGTGGCCATATTGGATTTCGATTCAGACCGAAAACGGTATATTGCACAACCAGCCCCTAAGGGGAACATGTGTACCAAAGTTTAGAAAGATCCATGCAGTACTTCCTGAGAAATGACGATAACAAACTTTCATGTAGAAATCCAAAATGGCTGCTTGGTGGCCATATTGGATTTTCGAATCGGACCAGCAAAGGTATCTTGCACAACTAGACCCCAAGGGGAACCTGTGTACCAAATTTGAGGAAGATCCATGCAGTAGTTCCAGAGAAATCGCATTTACAAAGTTTCATGGGGAAATCCAAGACGGCCGCCTGGTGGCCATATTGGACTTTCGATTCAGACCGAAAAAGGTATCTTGCACAACCAGACCCTAAGGGGAACCTGTGTACCAAATTTGAGAAAGATCCATGCAGTACTTCCTGAGAAATGACGATAACAAACTTTCATCGAGAAATCCAAAATGGCTGCTTGGTGGCCATACTGGATTTTCGAATCGGACCAGCAAAGGTATCTTGCACAACTAGACCCCAAGGGGAACCTGTGTACCAAATTTGAGAAAGATCCATGCAGTACTTCCTGAGAAATGACGATAACAAAGTTTCATGGAGAAATCCAAGATGGCTGCCTGGTGGCCATATTGGATTTTCGAATCGGACCACAAAAGGTATCTTGCACAACTAGGTCTCAAGGAGAGCCTGTGTACCAAATTTGAGAAAGATCCAAGAAGTAGCTCCTGAGAAATCGCGATAACAAGGTTTCATGGGGAAATCCAAGATGGCTGCCTTGCGGCCATATTAGATTTTTGAATCGGACCAGAAAAGGTATCTTGCATAACTAGACCCCAAGGGAAACCGGTGTACCAAATTTGAGAAAGATCCTTGCAGTAGTTCCTGAGAAATCGTGATAACAAGGTTTCATGAGGAAATCCAGGATGGCTGCCTGGTGGCCATATTGGATTTTCGAATCGGACCAGAAAAGGTATCTTGCAGAACTAGACCCCAAGGGGAACCTGTGTACCAAATTTGAGAAAGATCCATGTAGTAGTTCCTGAGAAATCTCGATAACAAGGTTTCATGGGGAAATCGAATATGGCTGCCTGATGGCCATATTGGATTTTCGAATCGGACCAGAAAATGTATCTTGCAGAACTAGACCCCAAGGGGAACCTGTGTACCAAATTTGAGAAAGATCCATGCAGTAGTTCCTGAGAAATCTCGATAACAAAATTCATGGGGAAATCCAAGATGGCTGCCTGGTGGCCATATTGGATTTTTGAATCGGACCAGAAAAGGTATCTTGCACAACTAGACCCCAAGGGGTACCTGTGTACCAAATTCTAGAAAGATCCATACAGTAGTTCCTGAGAAATCGCGATAACAAGAATTGTTTACGGACTGACGACGCCTCGACTGACTGACTGGCGGACGGACGGACGACGGACCACGGACGAAAAGTGATCTGAACAGCCCACCATCTGGTGATGGTGGGCTAAAAAGCCCCAGGCACGTAGTTATGATTTGTAACATACTCTGGTAATATTTTTGCCTCAGATTCTGTGGAGCTGAGCAATCAATCGTTTGCTGGAATATTTTGCCACCGACCAGTTTCTATAGGTAGTCTATGATTAGCTGTTCGAAATTTGGAGATGATTTTTCTATTCTTTTCCCTGTATTAATCAACAACTGATAAAGATACGTGGTAAGATAAACATTTTCTTCTCTGTTATGTTTGCTTCCTGTTTCTTTGGTTCTTTTTTGCTTGTGTTGTTTGTTTGTTGTCGGTCCACCCCCGCCCCATTGCCTACACCCATGCACATTGCATCCATGTCATTCTTTGTAGCATAATTCGCACATTCTTACGCGTCAGCGATTTGACAGTTCGTCCAGAACGACGATGTCTCTTTCTCCGATCAATCTGGCCCGTTACAAGGCATGACCATTATTATCCACAACTTCAAACACAACATATCCCATAAACACGATAAACCAGTTGGTTTGTTTTTATCATCGTATACTGATAGTATGAGATATTGTTCAGTTCGAGTAATTCGTGCTTATTTTCGGTTAAATATTTCACATCCGAGGCCAGGTGCGCCCCATAACTTTGCGAACACTTCGCCATCCATACGATGGCTTGCGAATCGTGTGTCGCCATTAATGCGGAGCGATATCCGATACTTTACCGTATACTGTTTGGTCTTCATCCGGCGGAGAACAGGCTCAGAAAATCTGATAAATTACAAACTTTTCATACCACTTCTGAAACGTAGATTGCATGAGCTCACAAAAGATACAGATATGGTTAACTTCCGTATCATCCAAGAGGTGTTGTAGATCTGTAATTTTGAAGTACAACAGCACATGACTCAAAAATGGCGGGTTACGTTTGAGCATGGAGACTTAACTCCATGGTTTGAGTTACGTCGGTAGGCTGACCCTATTGGCTGACCTATATCTGTTCTCTTATGAATATGACTATATGCAGGCGCTTTCAAAAAACCGATCCATTCAAAGCCCGTTCCTTCTCATTAACCAAACGCTATATAGACGATCTTCTCGCTGTGGATAATCGCTATATAAATGACGCAATGAAGGATATATATATCCACCTTCACTGGATTTGAAGGAAACTACAGATAACCCTACAGGCACATCATATTTAGACCTATATCTCTATAAAAATGAAGCGGGCCTCTCTCGTCGACTGTATGACAAAAAAGATGATTACAATTTCGACATCGTAAACTATCCCTTTCTGGACCGTAATATTTCAGTGGGACCTGCATATGGCGTATACATATCACGCCTAGTAGCATTTGCTAGATCCTGTGTTAAATGTGACGATTTCAATCAACGTCACAACACATTGTTGCAGAAACTTATAAAATAGGGCTACACCACCAAGCGCCTCCACTCAAAGTTTCTCAAATTTGGCGATACATATCGCATGCTGATAGCAAAATACGAGCGTAGCGTGCAAGATCTATGGCGTTACGTTTCGTAACTTGTGTCTAATTCCGCTTAACCCGGGGCTAGGGGCCGTATGAACCTATGTACTTCAAGATCCTCATGGTACTCATATGAACAGTCACAATCAAAGCGTGACTGAGATACATCATCCTTTAGATGACGACTTTACAACGAATATTATGGATTAAGAATACTGATCATCGATACGGATTTGATATTTTTGGAACATCATGATGTCTTGCCGGCATCATTGAAAACTGTTGACCGCTTCTCTCTTGCAGGAAACAAGCCTATGTTTATGTATATTATGATTGTCTTTTTTAATTTGGTGCTAATACTGTTATATGGAATAGGTCTTTGGATTATGGACGCGGATATTCTTTAATGGACGACGGCAGAATTATGAATGACGGACCAGACGCTTGTAATTTACCCGATTGACTGACGAAATCACGTGGGGTTGTTTTCGGGGAAATTCCCGCTTTAGCTGCCGAAAGTAGGCTGAAAATGGATACACACGATCCCAGGGTCAGTCTTACCGCGTATAGATGACCCAGATGGTTACAGGTTGGGCGCGCCCGTTACAGCTGCCTATTTCTTGGCTCATTGTTCTATCAAGACAAAGCTGGAACCTGAAGAGGCCATTATGTCCATAAATAACAAAGTTCGTCGAGACTCAGTTTTTCAATTCAGAAGGTACCATACCGTTCCAGAATGTGTACGCTGAACCGGCACGGGTTCGAGCCCAGCTGGTCCATCTGTGAAAGTTTGCCAGTTAGTTGCCGAAGGGCGGTGGCTCTCTCCGGGTACTCCGGCTTCCTCCACCAATCAAACTGACTGTCACCATATGAGTGAAACAAACTTGAGTGTGACATTAAGCCAAATTCCCTCCCTCCCTCCAGAATGTGTATCTCGTAAAGTTGTGAAAGACGAATGTCACTTTTACGAATGTCACTTTTACTTGATTGTTCAAGATTCTGTGAGCAAAGGAAAATATTATTTAGTGCGATTGAGCCTTTCATACCGCTGCATACAACCAACACCTCTCCTCGAAAGATGAAAAATAGTTTAGTATCTACCTTTACAGTCCATCTTCACAAGTCCAGGTATCCTAAATCCTCGCAGAGGGTTTACCTGGACATTTTTGGTGATTCGAATGAGTTCTTGATTCGATTCCTCCATTGTACAATCCCGTACATTTCATCCCCTGCGCTTGTTTTGAATTGGCATGTCGGTATCCCAAGCCTGCGGGTTTTGCTGGACTTCCGATGTTGATTTCATCCCAACATCAAAGCACTTTGGTCCGCGATGAAATCCAAACCTGTCACCTCTCATACCTCGCAATGGATTGGCATAATCAGTTAGCTTAGCGCGTTCACTGATTGGAGTGATTTAGGGGAAACCTCCTGACCTATTTATGTCCAGAACTAGTATGGGTAACTAACCAAGCCAGTGTATCGATTCTAATAGATCGATCGATTCACTGGCTCGCGAGGATGCCTTTACACCAGTTGTAGAAGCTACAGCAAAATAGGTACATGATTGTTTTTTGTTGCGGTTATGGGATAAGGAGATAGTGGGGTCATATGTATATGTGTTACATGATGCATTAACTTACCCCTGCTGCCAATTAATGGTTCAGTATAATAGTTCTACTTTATATATGGGTGTAAATATTGAACCAACGATGCTTTGATGATAGATGTCAATGTGCTACTGGCCTGTGTCAGTTAGTGCTTTCTATTTACCATTGTGCTACTGGCCTGTGTCAGTTAGTGCTTTCTATTTACCATTGTGCTACTGTCCTGTGTCAGTTAGTGCTTTCTATTCACCATTGTGCTACTGGCTTGTGTCAGTTAGTGCTTTCTATTTACCATTGTGCTACTGGCCTGTGTCAGTTAGTGCTTTCTATTTACCATTGTGCTACTGGCCTGTGTAAGTTAGTGCTTTCTATTTACCAATGTGCTACTGGCCTGTGTCAGTTAGTGCTTTCTATTCACCATTGTGCTACTGGCCTGTGTCAGTCAGTGCTTTCTATTTACCATTGTGCTACTGGCCTGTGTCAGTTAGTGCTTTCTATTTACCATTATGCTACTGGCATGTGTCAGTTAGTGCTTTCTATTCACCATTGTGCTACTGGCCTGTGTCAGTTAGTGCTTTCTATTTACCATTGTGCTACTGGCCTGTGTCAGTTAGTGCTTTCTATTTACCAATGTGCTACTGGCCAGTGTCAGTTAGTGCTTTCTATTCACCATTGTGCTACTGGCCTGTGTCAGTTAGTGCTTTCTATTTACCATTGTGCTACTGGCCTGTGTCAGTTAGTGATTTCTATTTACCAATGTGCTACTGGCCTGTGTCAGTTAGTGCTTTCTATTTACCATTGTGCTACTGGCCTGTGTCAGTTAGTGCTTTCTATTTACCATTATGCTACTGGCATGTGTCAGTTAGTGCTTTCTATTCACCATTGTGCTACTGGCCTGTGTCAGTTAGTGCTTTCTATTTACCATTGTGCTACTGGCCTGTGTCAGTTAGTGCTTTCTATTTACCATTGTGCTACTGGCCTGTGTCAGTTAGTGCTTTCTATTTACCATTGTGCTACTGCCCTGTGTCAGTTAGTGCTTTCTATTTACCATTGTGCTACTGGCCTGTGTCAGTTAGTGCTTTCTATTTACCAATGTGCTACTGGCCTGTGTCAGTTAGTGCTTTCTATTCATCATTGTGCTACTGGCCTGTGTCAGTCAGTGCTTTCTATTTACCATTGTGCTACTGGCCTGTGTCAGTTAGTGCTTTCTATTTACCATTATGCTACTGGCATGTGTCAGTTAGTGCTTTCTATTCACCATTGTGCTACTGGCCTGTGTCAATTAGTGCTTTCTATTTACCATTGTGCTACTGGCCTGTGTCAGTTAGTGCTTTCTATTTACCAATGTGCTACTGGCCTGTGTCAGTTAGTGCTTTCTATTTACCATTGTGCTACTGGCCTGTGTCAGTTAGTGCTTTCTATTTACCATTATGCTACTGGCATGTGTCAGTTAGTGCTTTCTATTCACCATTGTGCTACTGGCCTGTGTCAGTTAGTACTTTCTATTTACCATTGTGCTACTGGCCTGTGTCAGTTAGTGCTTTCTATTTACCATTGTGCTACTGGCCTGTGTCAGTTAGTGCTTTCTATTTACCATTGTGCTACTGGCCTGTGTCAGTTAGTGCTTTCTATTTACCATTGTGCTACTGGCCTGTGTCAGTTAGTGCTTTCTATTCACCATTGTGCTACCGGTACTGGCCTGTGTCCTGTGTCAGTTAGTGCTTTCTATTTACCATTGTTTGTTATGTAATATGTTTTTATGTATATGTGTGTCTTTTAGCCTTCGGGCATAACTTGACAATAAACGATCTCTCTGTAAAAACGGAATCGGCCGGCTTTGACACTCAATTATCAATCTTCAACGACTGTGAACATGCAAACACGTAGGCTATCAGTTGGGTTGAATTTTGATACAATTCTTCGCCTATCTAATTACATCCAGGGTCTGCTTCCACGAAAACGTAGCACGTCAATATTTCTGTATACCCGTGAAAAGTGACGCATTTTTCTTGGGATTTTGTGTTGGTCAAATAAAGTGTATCCTGTTTTTAAAACCTGCTCATAGCGATAAGTATAAGCTATGCTGTGTTCAATCTCGTCCACCCGGATTTACAATACCGGACGGAGATTTTAATTTTAATATATCATAAACACAACTAGTTAGTGAAGCGTATAGAGGTCAAAATGCAAATCCGTTTTGCAATATCGAGAGATGTGATGACAAAAAGTCTGTGAGAAACAATGTTACTTTTCTAGCATATATATATAACCCCCTGAGAGTATTTTTTGTTTATTTATTTCTTTATTTGACTATTCAGTAATGGGTCCAGTATTTGGGGAAACAATGAATCAAAATTCCAATGATAAGAGGTTCAATTATAGGTTTGAACAGGACCTGGCGCGGTTTAATGAGATTTTGACTCCATGCATGCGATGCGGTTTGGAGTGCCAAAATGAAATATCACGTACGAAAGAATTTTTTCAGTTAATAGCGTCAAGTATATTATCTTGTCTTATGCTCTGAGTATTTTGTAGGCCCTAGGTGTTATCGTTTTTTAATAACAGCATCTTGAAGTAGTGGATTTGTGCAAAATCGCCTATTTTGAGGTGAAAAAAACACACTTTTCTTTCTGTAAACATATGAAGCCATTCCAGAACCAAAACCGTCTTTGGGCAACAACAAACTATTGACACGGGTTAATTTTTCGGGGTTAGGTTTATCTTGGTCCTCGGCTGGCTTCGTATGTTTACGGAGAGAAAAATGTGCTGTTTTCACCTTCAAATAGACGATTTTACACAAATCCACTACTTCAAGATGCTGTTATTAAAAAACTAGAATACTCAAGGCCTACAAAATACTCAGAGCATAAGATATGATAATATACTTTAAGCTAACTGAAAAATTTATTTCGTGCGCGATATTTCATTTTGGCACTTCAAACCCCACCTCATGAGGGCCAAAATCTCATTAAACCGCGCCAGGTCCTTCAGTGCATAGAACATGTGGACAAGTAGAACAGATTACGTTGGGTGGTCTGGTATCCCGCTGAAAATAGCTTAACCATTGTCGCGACTGTGTATTGTGAGACGTTAATGACGGCTGGAGTGTGCATTTTTTCAATTGACCACAGGGAATGACCAGCCTGGTTTCACATGGAGCTGTGACGAGTACTCGAAGCAGTGACAGTTTGCTCAGACACCCATCATGCAGCGATCAGCACCGGTGTGAAAATTTTCCAGCTTAACAAATTTTTCTAAGTTTAAATCCGATTTAAACCACAATGATGAATACTTTTTGTTCAAAAGATATCTGGAATAAGAAAGTTCTCTATGGCAGGTTGCAAAATGTAGTTTGCAACAGAATTCACCTAGTATCTACTCAATATCGAGATGTCCCACAGATTAGATTCATATAAACTAGTATGAAAGTAACTCATGTAGTATGTAAGTGGAGTCATTGTGATATTCTATATTTCGGTGGTATAACCCCTACCGAAATGTAGAATATCACAATGACTTCACTTTTCGGAATTACTTTCATACTAGTTTATCTAGTCAGTGGCGTCTCAGTTTTTATAAGTTGGGCTTAGTTTTGACAAAGATAATCGATTTTTGTCAATTCAGTTTAGGTAAAATGCCATAAATTTGAACTAGGCAGACATTTAAAACAAGAGTCCAAGGGGCTTCAATATACGCCCGTATATCTGGAATTACATTGGTCCAATAGCCTTGATTCCAACTGGTAGCCAGCAATCCAGAGAAAGGTCTACATTTTTGTGCTTCTGAGAATGTAACATCTTATATTGAATGATAAAGTAAAATGAGCTTAACTCTTGGTAACTAGTTGACCTTGAAGCAAGAGCCGAGAGCTCATATATCCCACACTGAAATCGACAATAGTCAAATACAAGAAAATATTAGTTTTCCTGCAAATGGATTCCTTTCAAACGAGAGAATTTTTCATGAAGGATGAAGAAAGTGATGAAGTAAGCCTTTGTTCTCGGGTTAATAAACAGGTATGAAGTTCATGAAGGACCACTCTCCCCGTTAAATTAGTAAATGTATTTTCATTTCACAACAGTTTAACTAAATGTAGCTGTTTCAAACATGGGATTCAACTCCACAGGCCAAATGCTATATACATGTAGGAGAGAGAACTCTGAATATTCCACCCTAACACATATAGGCAGCTAAACTTGATTCAGTTTGTGGGGACTGTGACCGTGACCGTATACAAATTGATATCAGAGTTTGGTACCAATCCATACCTTGAAACTAGAGATATCGTATGGGCAACAAATGTTAATGGATGAATGAACAGAACGCAACATCGCATTACACGACCTCGTCTTCGACAGGCATATGCAAATGTGACTTAATGATTTCTTGATTTTGGGGGCACAGTGACCTTGACCGTTGACGCACATTTTGGTGTGTACACACCTGTCCCTAATGTATCTACTGGCAAAAAAAAGTTATTTTTAATGATTTCCTGATTTTGGGGTCACAGTGACCTTGACCTTTGACAGTGACCTAAATTTTGGTACACGACACATCGTCTTCCCTCAATGTATCAATGGACACACACAAAATCATGATTTCTTTTATGAATTTCATGATTTTTGAGGTCACAGTGACCTTGACTATACGTTTTGGTACGTGACACATCATGTCCCCCTAATGTATCTACTGACACAAAAGAAAGTAATTTTCAAAGATTTCTTGATCACAGTGACCTTGACTATTGACCTTGACATAAAGTTTGATACATGACAAACCGTCTCCCCGTAATTTCTCAATGGACACAAAAAATCATGATTTTTAAGAATTTCACGATTCTGGGGTCACAGTGACCTTGACCTTTGACCTACATTTTGGTATGTGACACATGATCGTGTCCCCCTAATGTATCTACTGACACAATTTTCTTTATACATGTATTTAATACTTTCCTGATTTTGGGGTCACCGCGACCTTTGCCCTTGACCTAATTTTTGGTATGCGACACTTCATTTCCCTCTATTGAATCCACTCACAAAAACATAATAATTTTTCATGATTTCCTGATTTTTAGGTCACACTGACCTTTGACCTTTTTTCTGGGGTCACAGTGACCTTGGCTATTGACCTGGATCTAAATTTTGGTTCATGACAACACAGCTCCCCGTAATTTCTCAATGGACTAAAATCATGATTTTTAACAATTTCACGATTTTGGGGTCACAGTGACCTTGGTACGCGACACATCGTCTCCCCATAGGGTATCCACTCATCAAAAATTGGAACTATAGATAGAAAACTGTCCCAGATATAGACGGGCCACGAGGAACGGACAGAGGACAGACAGACAGACAGACAGACGGGCGGAAACCGCCATCACATAATACGTCCGCCTTTTGGCGGGCGTATAAAAATGAGACGCCGTTTACTAGTTTTAATTGTCTCTGATCAAGGTATACCATCAAGTTTGAAATATGTCAATCAGTTTTCATGAAATTTCAATTGAAAGATGGACGCTATTGGGTTTTTTTTTATTTAAAAACAAATTTATTCTTTCAAAATCTATGTACATAATCTGCATTCTCAATAATTACAATACATATTATACAAATATGAACCTCAATGTAACAGTATCAGCCCTGTCTTCACCATTATTATTTTTTTTTTTTTTAGTTTTTATTTTCACAAATACCCATTTGCTTCACCTAAAAAAATCTCCTTATTAAAACAAGCAGCAAAATGCCCTAGAAAAAACCCAAACCAATTGACAAACACGCAATTGAGAATCGCAACTGTATCCAAAGT
>JAVTVY010051345.1:0-25819 GCA_036873755.1 Hanleya hanleyi | reverse complement strand
TGGAGACCACGATTTTAAGGGATGTCCACAGCATCTGTGACGTCATCAGTACGAGTAGTAGCGAAAGTGGGCATTTTGGGGCAGTGCAGGAGGGTATTTGGTATAGAGATGGACCATCCATATCTGTGATGCGTATTATACAGTATCTGTCCTGTATTATACCAATCTGTGCTGTATTATACTATATCTGTCCTGTATTGTACCATATATGTCCTGTATTATACCAATTATTATAATCTGTGCTGTATTATACAATATTTGCCCTCTATTATACCATATCTGTGCTGTATTATACCATATCTGTCCTGAATTACACCATATCTGTGCTGTATTATGCAATATCTGTGCTGTATTATGCAATATCTGTCCCGTGTTATACAATATGTCTTGTATTATAGCAAACATATCCTGTATTGTACCATATGTCCTGTATTATACAATATATGTTCTGTATTATACCAAACCTGTGCTGTATTATACAGTATCTGTCCTGTATTATACCAAACCTGTGCTGTATTATACCATATGTTTCCTGTATTGTACCATATATGTTCTGTATTATACAATCGGATAGCGGTTGTCGTGAATAACAACAAGTTCAGCAATTTTATATAGTTTATTATCCCCAATGTTACATCATACCCAGGCTGGGGGAGCCGCCCTGGGTATGTTTAGTATGTTCACAGCAAAACAAATTGAAATATCAAACACCATGTTTTATTATTTAACGCACCGTCACATTAGGTACAAGTGTTTACTGAGCTCAAGTCAACGATCAGCATGTAGACATAGAGAGTATCTGCGGCATGTTATGGTATTCGTCAGTGCACGGGTGACGCATTCAACCGACGGCGGTGGTCGGTCAGCTTGGTAAGGAAAAACGTGACATTGGTTACCCTCTCTACCACCCATTGTATGTTGGGGCGTTGACGATGTGCCCATCTCAAGGCATCCACGGTGTCCAGTATCTCCAGCATCGTCTCTAGTGACCTCCGGTTAATGATGGTGAACGGCTGGTCAGACACATAGATATTATTGCCGGGATAATAATACCGTAACTGGTCCGTCTTTTTGTGACGTAAGGTGTACCCGAAAGCGACATTCAATTTGAAGGCCGTAGTTTGATCTTTGAAGATGGCTTCCACGTAGTTGCGTAGACGGGTGCGGTTGGTCAGTGGGAAATTGTAAATATCTTGAATAGGGCCATGAGGGTGGAAACAGTGCCGTGTCATGGACCAATGGCGCCGATCGATGTCACTCACTGGATGGTTGTCCTGAAAGAGATCGCCCAGAAAATGTTTGATGTTGTCAGGCGTATGACGCGAAACCGTAATGCTGGGGTCCTTCTGGATGTCCAGGCTCTTCTGAACTGTGGGTATAGGTGGGCTCTCCTTCATCGCATCACCAGTGGCGTTCATCTCCCCGGGCTTATCTTCACTGGGTCTGACCTTCCGCGGCTCCTCTTCAGTAGGAAGTTGTCGCTCATGCCATGGTACCGGGGCATGAATCAAACGTTGGTGTCGCAGCAACTGACTGGTCAGTTTGAAAAGCCGACCACAATCCTCGCATGGACGCTGCGTAGATGGGCGAGGTCGGTCAGTCGGAAATTGTAGATATCTTGAATAGGGCGATGACGGTGGAAGCAGTGCCGGATCATGGGCCAATGGCGCCGATAGATGTCACTCACTGGATGATCGTCGTGTAACAGATCGCTAGGAACATTTATGGGTTCGTCCGCGAAGTGTACTTTGCCCTCTACAAAATCTGGCTCAAGGTCTTGTCGGAGGAATTTGACTGTTGAATTAGGGCGACATCATCATCATCGGCCCTCATGCGATGGGTGGGAGTTCCCTCTGTCCCCTTTCCTTGTCTGCAAGATATCTTGAGAACTAATGGTGAAATTTCACCAAACTTGGATGGAAGCTTCACACGGATAGCCCTCTCATCTGATTAGGTGTTGGTGTGTGTGCGTGCATTCGTCCGTGTCCGGTGTCTGTCCGTCCGTCTATCTACTTGTACATGTATACAGACCGTGTCTGCAAGATATCTGGATAACTACTGGACAGAAGTTCACCAAGCTTTGGTGGAAGCTTCACTGGGATAGCCTCCTGATCTGATTAGGTTTTGGTGTCACTGTGTGTGCGTGCGTTCGTTCGTGTCTGGTGTCCGTCCGTCCGTCTACTTGTACATGTATATACAGGCATTGTCAGCAAGATATTTGCAGAACTACTGGACGCAATTTCACCAAACTTGGATGCAAGATTGATTGTAATAGCCCCGCCATTTGATTACATGTAGGTTTTGGTGTGTGTGTGTGTGTGTGTTCATTCGTGTCTATTGTCTGTCCGTCCGTCCATCTACTTGTACATGTAGATACAGACCTTGTCTGCATTATATCTGGAGAACTGGACGGAATTGTACCAAACTTGGATGGAAGCTTCATTGGGATAGCCCCCTCATCTGGTTAAGTTTTTGTGTGTGCATTCGTCCGTGTGATTGGTGCTTCACAATTACATTTATTTCATTTATTGGGCGCTGTAGGTATCGGAAATCCACCCATTGCCATATAAATCCCGCCTCCTCATTGGGCTACTGCAACAATGAAAATCGCCTCTTCACAATTAATATTTTCAGATGTGCAACTTTGTTTAGGATACTTATTGTTACATTCATTTTATAGCACTTACCCTTAAATAATGTGCCCACTCAAGGCAAGGTTGGAGGTTTGGGGAGACATATGTTTTTGCTTAAAAAAAACAACCAGCATAGGCTTCATGGCAGAGCGGCAACTCAAGGGTCAAACCGGAACCTCTAGTTCCTTATGTCATCTGTTAAATGTGAAACTTAATTGGTATACATCACCTGCAGCGAGCAAGTATAGATGGTCGCTAATTGGTGTATATTTTCAATGTGGAGGCTGTTTTACACCTGAAGAGGGCCACGTCTACATGCATTATCAATCTCAGATCGGCTATAGTAGACTTTGTTTCAATGTGTTAGGGTTGTTATTGGGATTATAAGAGTCGGTGCTTCATTCTTTAAAATAGTAGGAGGGCTAAAACTCTCTCGCATCATGAAATCAGAGACCGACTGTGTCATTATGTTTGTTTGAGGGAACAAATGCAAACTATTTATCTCGTCAGTGTGGGTAATAATTATCAGTCGATTATCTCATATTTGGCAATCTACATGTATAAGTTATAACAGTTTTGTTACACTGATATGTTTGGGCATAAAAGATACCCCTGAAAAGGTTTGAATTCTGTTTTTTTTAAACCAGTGCAAGCTGATCGATATTCTCAATATTGACTTAGCGTTTTTTTGCTGAAAAGGCTGATTTAACAGCTTCTGCTTTCATACCCAAACACTCAACTTCGACATTTCACCAGGAGGGCGAGTTCTTTTCAGTGTTATTCGGAATGTTTTTTTAACTCAAGTCATTCTGTTGCATGTCTTGCCTGTAATATGAAATTGACCCATTTCAAGCAAGCAAATAGCTGTGCCTACATTATGGAATTGACGAATCACCGAGCAAACATATTACTATGAGGTGTAATAAGTATCGTTATTGCATGTAGCTAATTACTTTCAAATTTTCCTGGAGTATGTTTAGCCACTGTGGATGGTATATTGTACATGTTCAAAGCCATAAAACACACCTTACATTGTGATTTGAATCTTTCAGTGATTAATTAAAATTGTGATAGAGTTGACTATCCTCCTGCACACAATGTTATGTCAGAGTGAAATTGTCAAACAAGTCATCTCACTGGTAAGGCGTCTTGAGTGTCTGTTGTGTATATAGAGTCTTAGATGTGAGCAAGTCACAGCTTAACGATGCTATATGTAGTTTATCTACATTATATCATATTTGTTTATATTCAATATATATGTATTTCTCTTGAAGCAGGCCTTGTGTTCGTTTCTTCAGAAAGAGATCCGCCAGTTGGTAACAAACTTGAGACTGAGAAATTTTAGGTATGAGCATATCTGAAATATTTGCTCTTGAAAGAGATACATGTACCTGACCTGTATTAACCCCTACATTCATCATGACATCAGCCAGTCTTGTCTGGAAATATTTTTAGTCAATTTAAGGTACATGTAAAAGTGGGCTCCCAGTTTGACCAGTCAGGTCTTTTGACTAAACAGCCGAGCTGCCTGTTTGTAGCTCGTAAACACCGGAAAGGGGATCCAATTACTTTTGTTAATTTGAGTCCGGGCCTCATAAGCATTTACTAATTTACTATCCACTCAGCCAGGTACCTGAGTTACCTGTGTTTGTTGTTCGTTATCATTACCGCCCGCCCCTGAATTTCCTCCTTATATTCCCAGTGTGACGAAAATGCCCATGACCTGGAGAATGTTATTTTCGTTCTAATGCTGACAGTGTAAATAGCATTGTGAATGGACCGATAATGGTGGATATTCGACTTACCTGTATCAACTGTGCGCTGAAACTTTCAGCGAGGGACGTGTAAATGTCCCTGACACGCATCTTGCATCGAAACCGGGCGAGAGAAGTCGAACTCTGTTGATCTGACACGAAATCCAACACCGCCGGAGTCTATACTTTCGTTTTATGGGGGCTGCCATGTTTGGGCGCGCAAAGGATTATGGGAGCCAGAGCCTATATAAGACGCGGAGAAATGGACGTTCGGCAATCTGTCCCAGACGATCGGCGGGTGCACATCGTGCGGAAGAGCACAGAGACAGGATCGCCGCAAATGCGCCGAATGTGCCGAAAGTGCCGAAAGTGCCGAATTGACTGCCGAAACAGCGCCGAACCATCCGCCGAAGGGTTGGAAAGCCGAGAGCTAAGCCATAGCTTGGGGATAATAGATACTAACACGCACAGTATCTGATGACGAGACGAACCGCCAGACGGGGATAAGATACTAACACGCACAGTATCTGAAGACGAGATGTCCATCAACGGGGAATACAGAGCACCAACTATCCCACATTGCAGCCCATCACACAAATACCATGTTACATGATTACATATACTCACACACAGACACCAGATCGTCGGCCTTAGGGACGGAATAGATCTAATCACAATCATCTACACTAGTTATTCACAGGCCTCGACTAGGGATAACTGATAACACAAGCTTACATCCATTGTACATATTTACACTGCCGCAGGGCTCGAATTATGCTTTGCCGCAAGTCTTTGAATTCTATTACAAATCATTGATATTAATTTACATTACATTGTAAGGTAATAATACACCTCCGAGACCAGGGCATTATTACCACACATATATATGCAGACAATCTGAGCCTATTAACTCGTCCTTGGGTCAACGCCGTGAGGGCCGAAGTCGGGTCGCCGAAGACGGGTCGCCGAAATCGGGCCGAGCCGAAGACGAGAAGTTTGCCGAGCCGAAGACGGGTCGCCGAAATCGGGCCGAGCCGAAGACGAGAAGTCTGCCGGGCCGAAGACGGGTCGCCGAATTCGGGCCGCCGATAACAGAGAAGTGCCGAGCCGAAAGGGGTCGGGCCGAATTCGGCGCCGAAGACGTGAGGTCTGCCGAGCCGAAAGGGGCTGCCGCCGAAGACGCTGTGGTGTGCTGTACGGACCGACGCCGCCGAAGGGCTACTGCTAGGAGAGGCAGTGATACGGAGAGGATTCCAGAGACGATTAATAACGCTTAGATGAACTGGGCCGTGTAACCTTAGACACGGTAGATGTTCCATACAGTCCGGGGCTACGCCTACGACCGGAGAGGAACCAGAGACGCCGTACCATACCACGATGAGAGCCAGTCTGGACGAGACTGGGCCGTGACGCGTCATAGATAGGGTCTCTTGTAAATACTGTATATTATTAGTCTTTCTCTTTAAGATAAAGATAACACTTAACGATAACTACCTCTAGAGTAGGGATCTTTATTACAGGTATTGTGCGCGTACAGAGCTGTGTACATTGCAGAATACAATATTATTACTTTATTATTGCCTTGGTTGTTTCTACAGGTCCCTCCCATCCTACCTCCTCGATCCAGACAAGGTGACAGGTTGAATCGGACCTTCCTCGTTGGCCAATTCCAGTCATACGAGACTGCGTTCACATCAGCCTGACAATTTGTCACAGGGGCCTGAGACCAGGCCGCCTCAAGTCTCGTGTACACCGCAAAGATAGACGTTTTCTGACCGCTCGAACGTCACAACTGGTGGCAGCGGTGGGATGGCCAACACCGGGAAACCGATGGAGAAGGGACCACGCTGGAAAGAAACAAGAAAACCAAGCATGACGACTATTGGAGATGTCGCCGCCGAACTACGTCCAGCGGATAGCGACTCGCAGTCAGGCAGGACGAGAAGCCGGCGGCAACTGCCCATAACCCCGAGGGACCGAGAAGAGTCACGACAAGGAGTGGAGACCGGACGATCATCGTTTGAAGCGCCGAAGAGAGTGGATTTGCTGGACCTGTCCACAGTAGAGCTGGACACAGTGCTATCGGCTCCCCCAGCTGACCTGTCGCCGATACCTTCGTGGCAGACGTTGCCTGACGAGAACGGAAGTTATCGAGCCCCTAAAGACTCTGGTTCTGATAACCACGGTCTCGGGGGCCGATGCGAACACCGTGACGACGATTCGACAGTACAGATGATGGAAGAGATTGCCGAGCTACGACAAACCATGGGGTCTATGGCCAGGACTGTATCGGTGATAGCGATCCAGATGTCCAGAATCAATGCCAGTCAGATTCAGGAAAGAGAGGCGATCAGACGACCGGACACTGAAAACGACGCCGCAGAGCTGAATGCGGGTTGTGGAACTGCCGAAATGGTTGGTGATTACCGCCGAACCGAATGTGTGTCCGGGTCGCAGCAGGGTTGCGAGCAGACGCCACCGCCGCCGAGGAGAGGACGAGATGAGCCCATGAGCTGGAGGCAGCCATTACAGACATCGACTCCTGCGGTTGAGGCGAGGCGACCGATGTTGACTGCGGCAAAGGCAGCTACCTATGATGGGACAACGCCATTACGGGATTATCTCTCCCACTTCGACCACTGTGCTGCTATCAACGGATGGACATACTCACAACGGGGTCAATATCTGGCCGTCGCCCTCCGAGGATCTGCCCAGCAACTATTAGCCAGCTTGAAATCAGAACCTGGGAGCGCTGACTATGGACGATTGAGGGATGCCTTGGAGAAGCGGTTTGCCCCGCCGAATCAACTAGATTTGTACAAAACGCAGTTAAAATCCAGATACCGAGAGAAGTTAGAAGATCTTCCGGGCTTAGCTCAGGCATTAGTTCGGCTTGCACAACAGGCTTATCCCGAGGCCGGAGATGACGTACAGGATACCTTGGCAAAGGATCAGTTTTTGGAGGCTATTGGAGACGACCTTAGATTTCTTGTATGGCAGACGCGGCCGAAGACCTTAGATGCAGCTGTACACTCTGCTGTAGAAGTAGAAGCATTCAAGTCCTCGCAACGCCGGAAGACTTGGGCAACCGCGAAGTCCACGGTTTCTAGTAAAGATGAGGGATTAGCAGCAACCTCTGAGGATGACGAAGAATCTGAAGCTCGGCTGAGAAAACAGATCAAAGAATTGATGGAAGAAATAATGCGAAAGTCTCAACCTCGACCACGGCGACGACCACAAAGATACACCAGAGGTCAACAACGGACGTATGGGAATCGGGAGCGAAGTAATGCTTGCTGGTCGTGCGGCAGAGAGGGTCATTACCGGGCGGACTGTCCAGATGTGTCCAGAACAGATGACTCTAAACCGCCGAGATCGCCCAAGAGTCCTCCCAAAGTTAATACTTCCGGGGAAGCTGGACTCTATTTGCCTGCCCAGATCGGGCCAGTGAAGATGTGGTGTTGTGTTGACACGGGGGCGTCGATTTCCCTCCTGAGCGAGAAAGTATACCAGCAGCTAAGTCCGCGGCTCAGACCAGCCTTGAGTAGCCCATCTTACGCTAGTATTCGTATGGCTGACGGTACGCTGATGCCCCTGAAGGGTGAAGCTGATTTCAAAATCACTATAGACGGTACCACACGAACACAGAGGATGATAGTCGGAGATCTGACAGTGGACGCGCTTCTAGGGTACGACTTCCTCAGCACCCACTGTACCAAGATCGACACGGAGCGCCACAGGGTCAAGTATGGTGGCCGCTACATCCAATGCGAGGTCGTGGGGAGCGCAGGCTGTTACCGTGTAGCCGTGACCGAGACTGTGACTATTCCTGCTGGAGCCGAAGCCGTTGTAACAGGAAAAGTTCGTGGGGGCCTACCAGGCGAGGTAGGGATGATCGAAAACGAACCGGAGTTTACCCAGAAGACAGGAGCCATGGTGGCCAGGGTCCTCACCGAGGTCGACCGTGACTGCGAAGTCACCCTGAGGTTCCTCAACTTGTCCTCAGATCCGACTGTAGTCCAGGCCGGGACGCTGTGCGGTCGTATGGGTGAAGTAGAAGTAGTGGAAGACCAAGTTTCGAGTGCGGCCGAAGCGTCGACGCCGAGCCGGGCGAAACCTAGTAGACCGAGACTCGCCGTGCCGACCAGCGCATGTCCAGACCACCTTACAGATCTGGATCGACGATCCAGCGAAGGCCTAGAGACAGACCAAGCCCTGGCTGTAGAAGATTTGGTTACCCGATATACTGACCTGTTCGCTAAGGACGATACTGATCTAGGTCGAACGACGATGGTACAACATCACATAAAGACTGGAAGTGCACCACCCATCCGCATTCCCCCGAGGCGACCGCCGATTCACGCCCGTGAAATGATCGATGAGCAAGTTGAAGACATGTTACAGCGTGGAGTGGTAGAGCCATCCAGTGGACCGTGGTCAGCGCCGGTAGTTCTGGTGAAAAAGAAGGACGGGAAAATGCGCTTCTGCGTTGACTACCGTGCTTTGAACAAGATCACAGAGAAGGATGCTTACCCGTTGCCGAGGATCGACGACTCTCTGGATTCTTTAGCAGGTGCAAGTTGGTGGAGTACCCTTGACTTAATGTCAGGGTACTGGCAAGTTGAAGTGTCCCCCGAAGATAGATGCAAGACAGCCTTTGCAACCAGGAAAGGTCTGTACCAGTTCCGTGTTATGCCGTTCGGGCTGTGCAATGCGCCCGGGACCTTTGAGCGGCTAATGGAAGCCATCCTAGCAGGACTCCATTATGGTACGTGTCTCGTCTACCTTGACGATATCATCGTTTTTGGACGGACGTTTGACGAGATGATTCAGCGTCTTGATGGGGTCTTCGAGAGGTTAAAACAACATGGGCTTAAGCTCAAGCCGTCCAAGTGCGTCATAGGGGCACGACAAGTCCTTTATCTAGGCCACGTAGTATCACAGAATGGGATTGGAACTGACCCACAGAAAATCCGTGCTGTGCGAGACTGGCCTCCACCCGTTTCGCAGACCGAGGCTCGGAGCTTCCTGGGCCTCTGCAGCTACTATCGACGTTTCATCCGGGACTTTGCCACCATTGCAGCGCCGCTGCATACGTTAACTGAAAAGAAGACAGTCTTCATATGGGACAACACAGCGCAGCAAGCCTTCGACACCCTGAAAAACAAGCTGACAACCGCGCCTGTGCTTGCTATGCCAGACTTTAAGCTCCCTTTCATTTTGGACACGGACGCGAGTAACTATGGCATAGGGGCCGTTTTGTCACAGGTGATGGATGGAGAAGAGAAGGTCGTGGCATACGCCAGCCGCGTGTTGTCGAAGGCCGAACGAGCCTACTGTGTGACGAGAAGAGAACTGCTGGCTGTTGTGCATTTCGTCAAATGTTTTCGACACTACCTGTTTGGGCGAAAGTTCCTGCTTCGCACCGATCACGGCTCGCTGAGATGGCTCATGCGGTTCAAAGAACCGGAGGGACAGCTGGCCCGTTGGATTCAGGCCCTTGGCGTCTACGATTTCAACATCGAGCATCGTCCGGGTCGAAAACATGGTAACGCCGACGCACTGAGTCGTATCCCATGCAAACAGTGTGGTCGATCAAGCAGCGATGACGTTCAGGCAGCCGCCCGTGTGATTGAGATGGTGTCGCCAACCGAAGGATTCGGCCGAGCCCAGGCCGAAGATCCCGACCTACAACCTGTTCTCGACTGGGTGCGGCAA
Organism: Hanleya hanleyi; assembly: GCA_036873755.1. Taxonomy (NCBI): domain Eukaryota; kingdom Metazoa; phylum Mollusca; class Polyplacophora; order Lepidopleurida; family Hanleyidae; genus Hanleya; species Hanleya hanleyi. The sequence goes on along the minus strand of JAVTVY010051345.1, from coordinate 15,714 downwards.
GGTAGCCGACCAAACCGAGAAGACGTCAGTCCGTACGGACTCGTCACGAAGAGCCTGTGGGGTGCCTTCGATATGTTGGAGATTTGCGATTCGCTGTTGGTTAGACGTTGGGTGGATGACCGTGGTAAGGTCAAGCGACGACTGTTGGTAGTACCTCGTTCCTTGCGCCGTAAAGTATTAAGAGAGTGCCACGACGGTCCCACCGGTGGACATCTCGGAGTAAAGAAGACTTTAGCGAAGGTGAGGCAGGCCTATACCTGGCCTGGCCTGCAGACGGACATACGCCAATGGTGCCGAAGCTGCGATGTATGTAACAGAAGAAAGCAGGCTGGACGCAAACCGCGTGGACCACACAGTGGACAGATGACTGGTTGTCCGGGAGAGAGGATTGCAGTCGACATCCTTGGGCCAATGCCCGAGACTGGCAGTGGAAACCAGTATATTGCGGTCATCGGAGACTATTTTACCCGTTGGGTCGAAGCCGTTGCCATGCCCAACCAAGAAGCTACTACTGTTGCACAGGCTGTGGTGGAACACTATGTGACCAAGTTCGGTGTTCCAATGGCGATCCATTCGGACCAAGGCCGCCAGTTTGAGAGCCGAGTTTTCAAAGGGATGTGCCGAATTTTGGGGATGAGGAAGACAAGGACGACGCCATACCACCCCCAATCAAATGGCATGATTGAGCGGTTCAACAGAACCTTAGCCCAAATGCTACATGCCAGTGTTGACCGTCATCCAAGCGACTGGGACTTGCATATACCTCTTGTAGTGATGTCCTATCGTGCTACAGCCCATGAGACGACCGGATTCTCCCCGAATATGATGGTGTTCGGGAGAGAAGTCTCTCTGCCATCTCACTTGGTACTGGGAGCTCCTCCACGTCAGCAAGTGGAACCTACGGAGTGGGTAGGAGAACTACGGGATGAGATGGACGAGATTCATCGTAACGCCCGAGAAGTGACTGGGAAGAGCCTGCGGCGCCAGAAGCGGGTATATGACAGCAAGGCCTTTCCGCAAAAGTACAAACCTGGAGACCAGGTTTACCTGTACATTTCTGCTCCCAGACGTGGAGAGAATCGAAAACTACGAGACCGCTGGGCAGGACCATACGAGATAAAGGAAGCTCTCACGGACGTGACCTACCGCATTGCAGATGAGGACGGAGGTCTCCGGGTTGTTCACCATGACAAGCTGAAGCCTTTCTATGCTCGTGAGATGTCCACCAGTGAGTCTGAAGAAACGTCTGGCGACGATGGAGATGTAGAATCAGATGATAGTGTGGGACATGGGGCTATCTTTCCTTACCCCATGGAACCATCGACTGTCGCCAGAACGCCGACTGTTGAACGGCGACCTCGATTGACCCGGGGCGGGCGTGAGATACGGCGACCACGGAGATTTGCCGATTTCGAGGTTGATTTGCAGGCTGCATCACCATTGGATCTCGACATGGAAGCTTTACCCCCGGCCGAGGCCGAGACAGAACCGCGGCGGACGACCCGAGGTCGAGAGATTAGACGCCCCGCGCGTTATCGGGATTAATGTAATTCGGCAGTGTTTGGTCAGTGCCGTGAAGCAGGGACCTGATGTCTCCTCCTTCAGTGACGACCCAGCAGACCGCTGGGAGGAACGTCTGATGTAATTCTACCGTATTGAAGCCTTTGTTATTATACTGTGGACTATCTACCCATTCGGATAAAAGACGTGTTTGTTCTACTCACCGGTGATTGGTAGCTGTGCCGAGCTCCACGACGAGGGCGTCGTGTTTTCGAAGGCGTGGGTAGTGTGACGAAAATGCCCATGACCTGGAGAATGTTATTTTCGTTCTAATGCTGACAGTGTAAATAGCATTGTGAATGGACCGATAATGGTGGATATTCGACTTACCTGTATCAACTGTGCGCTGAAACTTTCAGCGAGGGACGTGTAAATGTCCCTGACACGCATCTTGCATCGAAACCGGGCGAGAGAAGTCGAACTCTGTTGATCTGACACGAAATCCAACACCGCCGGAGTCTATACTTTCGTTTTATGGGGGCTGCCATGTTTGGGCGCGCAAAGGATTATGGGAGCCAGAGCCTATATAAGACGCGGAGAAATGGACGTTCGGCAATCTGTCCCAGACGATCGGCGGGTGCACATCGTGCGGAAGAGCACAGAGACAGGATCGCCGCAAATGCGCCGAATGTGCCGAAAGTGCCGAAAGTGCCGAATTGACTGCCGAAACAGCGCCGAACCATCCGCCGAAGGGTTGGAAAGCCGAGAGCTTAGCCATAGCTTGGGGATAATAGATACTAACACGCACAGTATCTGATGACGAGACGAACCGCCAGACGGGGATAAGATACTAACACGCACAGTATCTGAAGACGAGATGTCCATCAACGGGGAATACAGAGCACCAACTATCCCACATTGCAGCCCATCACACAAATACCATGTTACATGATTACATATACTCACACACAGACACCAGATCGTCGGCCTTAGGGACGGAATAGATCTAATCACAATCATCTACACTAGTTATTCACAGGCCTCGACTAGGGATAACTGATAACACAAGCTTACATCCATTGTACATATTTACACTGCCGCAGGGCTCGAATTATGCTTTGCCGCAAGTCTTTGAATTCTATTACAAATCATTGATATTAATTTACATTACATTGTAAGGTAATAATACACCTCCGAGACCAGGGCATTATTACCACACATATATATGCAGACAATCTGAGCCTATTAACTCGTCCTTGGATCAACGCCGTGAGGGCCGAAGTCGGGTCGCCGAAGACGGGTCGCCGAAATCGGGCCGAGCCGAAGACGAGAAGTTTGCCGAGCCGAAGACGGGTCGCCGAAATCGGGCCGAGCCGAAGACGAGAAGTCTGCCGGGCCGAAGACGGGTCGCCGAATTCGGGCCGCCGATAACAGAGAAGTGCCGAGCCGAAAGGGGTCGGGCCGAATTCGGCGCCGAAGACGTGAGGTCTGCCGAGCCGAAAGGGGCTGCCGCCGAAGACGCTGTGGTGTGCTGTACGGACCGACGCCGCCGAAGGGCTACTGCTAGGAGAGGCAGTGATACGGAGAGGATTCCAGAGACGATTAATAACGCTTAGATGAACTGGGCCGTGTAACCTTAGACACGGTAGATGTTCCATACAGTCCGGGGCTACGCCTACGACCGGAGAGGAACCAGAGACGCCGTACCATACCACGATGAGAGCCAGTCTGGACGAGACTGGGCCGTGACGCGTCATAGATAGGGTCTCTTGTAAATACTGTATATTATTAGTCTTTCTCTTTAAGATAAAGATAACACTTAACGATAACTACCTCTAGAGTAGGGATCTTTATTACAGGTATTGTGCGCGTACAGAGCTGTGTACATTGCAGAATACAATATTATTACTTTATTATTGCCTTGGTTGTTTCTACAGGTCCCTCCCATCCTACCTCCTCGATCCAGACAAGGTGACAGGTTGAATCGGACCTTCCTCGTTGGCCAATTCCAGTCATACGAGACTGCGTTCACATCAGCCTGACAATTTGTCACAGGGGCCTGAGACCAGGCCGCCTCTAGTCTCGTGTACACCGCAAAGATAGACGTTTTCTGACCGCTCGAACGTCACACCATATTCAGATATTTACAGCAGAAAAACCATCGTTTTCCCCCAAATGCTGTTCACTTAAATTTTTCATCGCGCCGCAACTACTTTGTAGGGGCGCGCTAGGCGAGTTAATGGACATTGCGGAAAGGTTCGACACAAAAGAAGTGGTCATCAGTAGGAAAACACAGGAAAAACACTCATATCCAGCAGTGTTCAGTTTTAGTACTGTCACTAATTTTAGGCAAAATGCTTCAAGAAAGACACTTAAAAAACCCCAGAGTATACGTAAGTCACTAAAAAATGATGAACGAAATTCTTTTTTGGGCCTGAAATGTGGAGACTGAAGTGTAAACATATACAATTGCCATTTTGACCGTTGTCATTTTTCAGGTTGCCTTGCCATTTTGTCCATTGCTGTTTTGCGCTGGACTCCCTATATGTTCTTCATAGTCGGGTAGGGATCTAGACTGGGCCATCTTTCACTCATTCCGGCGGTTTGGCCCAGTGGGGTAGCAGGATGTGCTCTATCGGCCTTCAGGGTGTGTAGTTGGGAAGGAGATGGGAATAGAACCAAGCCCAGGGGTGGACTTTGTGGTGATGGGCTGAACAATCATAGTTGGGGGGGGGGGGAGGGTGTAATTGTATGCGCCCTGTGGGGGTCCGATTGGCAAATAAACATTCTATTCTGTTTTGGAATGAATCTCTGCTAAATTACTATATGAGGCTTCAGTGCCCAGATTGGAAAAATAAAATGAAAGAAAAAAATGGAAATATCGTGTATGCCTACTGCCCATAATGCATCAAGGTATTGTCAGAGTGACCGCACTGTTTCAGTGCTTGGAAGTGACAGTACTTTTTCAGTGCTCACAATTGACAGTACTTTTTCAGTGCTTAAAATTGACAACACTTTTTCAGTGCTTAAAATTGACAGCACTTTTTCAGTGCTTAGAAGTTACAGCACTTTTTCAGTGCTGAAAAGTGACAGCACTTTTTCAGTGCTTAGAAGTGACAGCACATTTTCAGTGCTTAAAAGTGAGAGCACATTTTCAGTGCTTATAAGTGACAGCACTTTTTCGGTGCTTAAAAGTGACAGTACTGTTTTGGTGATTAAAAGATGCTGTTGAGTAGCAGTACTGTTTCAGTGCATATATTGAACAGCACTGTTTCGGTACTTTTCTACCACAGCTCTTTTTCAGTACTGAAGCTTTTTTTGCTGTGTATATAAGCAATCCAAGGATCTTAAAACCTATATATACACTGTTCAGTGAAACTGAAAACAAAGATCGGTGTGTCAATCGTCAGCTTTCAAGCTTTTGTCGTTCCGAAGATTGGAGCATAAAAAGCAACAGTGGACGGAAAGTGCTTCCCCCAGGCCAGGTAGGGTTAATATTACACAGGCAATCTGTGAGAGACTGATTACTAGCCAGAAACTGGCAGGTTACTGTTCATTTAGACCATGAAGGTAACTGGCAGGTTACTGTTCATTTAGACCATGAAGGTAACTGGCAGGTTACTGTTCATTTAGACCATGAAGGTAACTGGCAGGTTACTGTTCATTTAGACCATGAAGGTAACTGGCAGGTTACTGTTCATTTAGACCATGAAGGTAACTGGCAGGTTACTGTTCATTTAGACCATGAAGGTAACTGGCAGGTTACTGTTCATTTAGACCATGAAGGTAACTGGCAGGTTACTGTTCATTTAGACCATGAAGGTAACTGGCAGGTTACTGTTCATTTAGACCATGAAGGTAACTGGCAGGAAAGGTCCCCTTACAGTACTGTTCAGTTTTCAACTGAACAGTAAGCTGCCAGTCACTGGCCACTACTGCTCAGTTACTGAGCAGTTACTGAAGTGCTCATATTCTGTAAACTTAAATGTAATTCAGTTACCACGTGGTTACCATGCAGGTATCACCCAGTTACTGAAAGGTTACCAGCGGTTTTTGACATAATGGTTACTGCCCAGTCAACAGTCTGTAACTTTTCACATACCAGATGGTTACCACCTGGTTACTAGCACGTTACCATTTCCCCAAGTCACTGTACAGTTACTAGTCTTCCATTGTACAATTACCTGCTAGTTACTAGCCTTCTACCTATTAGCTACCTGCTGGTTACCATCCAGTAACTGACCAGTTACCAGCCCAAGCAGTTTCACGCAATGGACTGTTACCACTCCGCAACTGACCAGTAACAGGTCAGTTACCAGATTGTTACTGAACAGTTTCTAGCATGTAACTAACCAATAGGAAGCCAGTTACCAGTGTCTTACAATCGTACATTATACTACTATCGACTATGCGACACCCGGTCCCATTACACTGATACTGGAAAACGAGTCCAAGTAGCAGTCTGTGTAGCTTAAAACTTTGGGTTTAGAGAATGCATGTGTTATAGCTAAAGCTCGATTTTAAATTAAATAATGACAAGAGATACGTTAGCAAAAACCCCTTAGCTTTTGGACCCCCAATTTTTTTCACATTATGAATTAAAGACAAAACGAGGCCCTTAAAACATCGACCGACAAGACTTCTTTCAATAGGCTTCTGCTTCACTAAAGATACCGTACGTAAGTTCACCAAGTTTGGTCAACATAGGTGAATCGGTTTTCGAGATAGTGCGTCAACTGACATACGGACATACATGACGACGACAATACCCCATAAGCCAAAATTGGCAGAAGGGATAAAAAACTACTAAACATTAGGTATGAAGCAATTCAATCAAAATAGCGACAAATTTGGCCAAACAATAAGCTCCATTTATTCTGTGTATGTCAATCGCCATATTTACATTTGGATTCCAAAATATCAACATTTTCCTAATTATTAGAGAGAACATACCAGAATACACATTACATGTATTTTCACAGTTACATAGGCTTCTTATACCCAATACTTAATTTAAAATTTATCCACAGCATTATAGCAAATGTAACTTTACCTCAGAAGTTAAAATATCATGTTAACTAGACATTGTTGGAATGATAATTGCTATTTGTCGTTGTGGGAATCCTAATTTTTAAGGGGATCCGATAGTACTGTGTCTGAATCGTACAACATTCATCACAAGGTTCCTAAACCTGCATCACTCCCCGATGACTGAATCTTGACACACATTAGAACTTTCATCTTCTGCCACTGTATGACCTGCTGCTCAAACAGTTTGTTGAATCATGGAGATTACTGTATCGGCCACAGCTGGTGGTTTTAGTCTGGTCCAAGTACATGTACATGCACCACTTATTAGGATGTATGAACCATTAAAAAACAGTATAATCTAATACTTGAACATGACACGTGAGGTCTTGAAAATGACCATAATGATACATATATACAATGACAGTTCAACCTATGTGTAGTCCATTTCGACTGTTTTTATTAATATGAGAATTTGACAAATAAATTTGATATTAGGCGCAGGATCAAAGTTCATGTACAAATTACCTAACATTCATAAGTAGGAGAGAGAGAATTAAGGTTTAACGACGCGTTCAGCAACATCTCGGGTAAAATTCTAAGTATGTCAGCAAAACATGTCCACAACCCAGTGATCTAAAAGTGATCAACACAACACATTAAACATCAGTGCATACATTAAAATTTATACAATAGACCGATTTCTCTCAAATAACATCAAATTGACTCTTCTTTTACTCGACTAAAAAGGTGTTCTAAAGTAGCTGTTCAATAAAAAGAATCTCTTAAAATCTATACAGTCAATCAAATTATGTTTCACTGTGAGATCTTCGTGGCATGCAATACACATCAGGACTGTTTTTTTCTTTAGTGAATGTTCCAGAGTTAATCATGCGTGACCGATTCTAGACTGCCTGATGATCGTGGCTTGATCGAAACATTTCTGGCTGCTCAAATGAGTATAGGCTATATTTTTTTGAACTCACAAAGTTTGTTATTATTCTCAGCATCCCTTAAAGATTGAAACAGTTTCTCACATAAACACAGATACAGGATCTGAAATAGCTATATGGAATTCAAACAGGATCGTAGGTAGGTCCACCATTTTTGCCCTCTTCAACTCTGAAAGATAGAAAAAAAATTTGACAAGGGTAAACATGGTAAATCAGATAAGCATACATACATGTATAAAACATGACTATCCATGATAATGGATAAAGTGAGGAGATGTGGACTTTCTCCAACATGAGGCTGCGGATTTACCGGCTCAGTAACTTAATTACAGTTTTTGAACTGTTCAACAGGGTTTTATTACCCATGGAATTAGATGAAAACTAAAACTTACTTTAGGTGTGTGTCTCTAGTGTAGTTATTTCTACCCACCTACTCCTTATTACATGTACCATATTGAACCGATATGACAACAACTGAAAACTATGCATGCTTCATTTCTTCCATGAAGTAGAAGGTGTGTCACTTTTGTATGCACAGCGACATACTTTTTACAACATGGCTAGATTCTGGTTTATTTGAAAAGATGTTTATAGAAGGTTAAATAGTTTATAACATGGCTCTTAGCATATCAAATACGAAGCTGCGCACATGAAAACCCCTCGTCTCTGGGTGCCAGCCATTCATAATGTATTCAGTTTGACCCATACTACTTTGAAGACGTTAGGTACACCAAGCAGTCAGGTGACAAATATACAAATTATTAAGAATTTTGCAATTAGAGATGGCACCCAAGGTTTCCGTCCAGTCAGAGAAACTGGCATTCATTACTTGTCTCTTTATGTATCTATGATATACACCAAGTATCATACTGAACACTTGAACAGTATCAAAGGATATAATATAGATCATCAATGATTTTACATAAATTAAATATGGCTGGCAATGTTTCCATCCAATCAGAGAAAACGGTTCTGTCATTCATTGTTAGTCTGTTGATGTGTTGATGATGTTTACAAATTCTTGCATCAAACACTTGAACAGTACCAAAGGTATAGATTTTGCATAAATTAAAGATGTCAATCAAGTTTACCACCTAATTAGAGAAATTGGTTGTCATTAATTGTAAATTTCTTGATGTATCAATGATTTATAGTTTCATCTGAAGCACTAAAACAGTATCATAGATATAGATTAATGATTTTGCATAAATTAAAAATGGTTGCCAACATTTCCGCCCAATCAGATCTGTCATTCATTGTAAATCTCTTGATGCATCGATGATGTATACCAAAGTTTACATCAAACAGTATCAGAGCTATGGTTAATGATTTTGCATAAAGTAAAGATGGCCGCACATCCTTCCGGCCACTCAGAGGAACAGATGTGTTATTCATTGCAAGTCTTTTGATACATCGATGCTGTATGCAAAGTTTCGTATAGAACACTTAAATGGTATCAGAGATATACATCATTAAAGATATTGCATAAATTAAAGATGGCCACCAAGATTTCCACCCAATCAGGGAAACTGGTTCGGTCATTCCTTTGAAGTTTCTTGATGTATCGATGATCTATACCAAGTTTCGCACTGAACAGCGAAATGGTATCCGAGATACACAAGATTAATGGTTTCGCATAAAATAAAGATGGCCACCAACGTTTCCACCCAATCGGGTCAGATTCAGTATGGTTCTGGGTCATATAATGCACACATGGATGTGCACTGCAAGTTTGGGGTGCCTGGAACAAGTTGTTCCAAAGATATCTTGGTAAGGAGAAAGCTTTGACAGACAGACGGATGTACATGACGACAACAATACCCTTTGACCAAATTGGGGTGTGGGAGGTAAAAACCTATTCCTAATGTTCCCATTGTGGTTTTTAAACCAAGAGGTGGGCGTATTATGTGATGGCGGTTTCCGTCTGTCTGTCCGTCCCTTGTGTCCGGTCTATATCTGGGACAGTTTGCTTTCTACGGTTCAGATTTTTGGTGAGTGGATACCCTACAGGGAGACGATGTGTCACATACCACATTGGTAAAATTGATGTCGAGGTCTGAGGTCGAAGGTCACTGTTGCATAAAATCACAAAATCATTGATCATTGACAGTTTTCAACTCTTTCAGGTCAGAGGTCAAAGGTCACTGGCCTAAAAAACAGGAAATCACTGTTCGTGTACGGTTGATATCTGTGAACGTTTACTATTCACGATTGCAATTTTTTGTGAGTGGATACAACTAGGTGGAGACAATGTGTCGCGTACCAAAATGGAGGTCGAGGTCAGAGGTCGAACGTCACTGTTGCCTAAAATAACAAAATCATTGATCATTGACAGTTTTCTATTTACAGTTCTAATTTTTGGTGACTGGATGCCCTAGGAGGGAACGATGTGTTGCACAGCAAATTTTTAAAAATCATGATTTTTTGTGTTCATTGATAGCTTACGGGGAGTCGATTTGTCATGTACCAAAATTTAGGTCAAGATCAATAGTCAAGGTCACTGTGACCCCAAAATTAGAAAATTATTTTTAAAAAAAATTGTGCCAGTAGATACATTAGGGGGACACGATGTGTATGGTAATTCCCCTAATAATTCAATCACAGGAAGTTCACTTTTCAACTCTGTTATTTGAACACAGAGAAACAGTAACATTCCCATCCTTCATTCAAATTGAAGAAAAGTCATATGACAAAATGTGACACTTTGCAGCTGGTGCCATGGAAAATATTGCCAGATTTATGCCATTTTTGCTGCACTTTCGGTGACCGAATTATTAGGGGAATTACCGTAACATACCAAAATGTAGGTCAAGGTCAAAAGAAAAGGTCACTGTGACCCCAAAATCATGAAATTGTTAAAAATCATGATGTTTTGTGTTCATTGATATAATAAGGGAAGACGATTTGTCATGTACCAAAATTTAGGTCAAGGTCAATAGTCAAGGTCACGGTGACCCCAGAATCAAGAAATCTTTAAAAATAAATTGTGTCAGTAGATACATTAGGGGGACATGTGTCAAGTTCCAAAATGTAGGTCGAAGGTCAAGGTCACTGTGACCCCAAAATCATGAAATTGTTAAAAATCATGATTTTATTTGTCCACTGATACATTGAAGGGAGACTATGTGTTGTGTTCCAAAATTTAGGTCAGGGTCAAATGCCAAGGTCACTGTCACCCCAAAATCAGGAAATCAATAATAATATTTTTTTTGTTGCCAGTAGATACATTAGGGGGAAACGACGTGTTACGTACCAAAATGTGGGTTAAAGGTCAAGGTCACTGTGATCCCGAAATCATGAAATTGTTAAAATTGTGTAGACCTAGTAGTTCTCTCCCTGCTAAAGGAGGAGAGACCTAGCGGTATATCATTTAGGAGGACATGTTTGACCAGAAAATGTAGCGCACAATAAAGCATGGCAGACGAATCGATCAGCCAAATGTCGCTCCTTATATACGTGGGAAGGAAAACGATATACTCACAACCACGATTATCTCAAGGTACTCCTTTCTGGGGTCTTTTCTCTCGCACCTGTTCCATTTTCTCCTCGACTCACACCGTTTAAACTTTCTAAGTTGGTTGGACGCGCATGCGTTAACTAACCGGAAGATTGCGATGGTGACATCATCATGGTTTTATCCAAACACGTCTCTACCAGTGCAAACGATCTGGACCATATCGTTGTACAGACGGTAGAGATCGTTTGCACTAGTAGAGACGTGTTTGGATAAAACCGTGATGATGAGGTCACCATCGCAATCTTCCGGTTATTTAACGCATGCGCGTCCGACCAACTTAGAAAGTTTAAACGGTGTAAGTCGAGGAGTGCGAGAGAAAAGACCCCAGAAAGGAGTACCTTGAGATAATCGTGGTTGTGAATATACCGTTTTCCTTCCCAAGTATATGAGGTATGCGGGCCACATTTGGTTGATCGATTCGTCTGCCGTGCTTTATTGTGCGCTACATTTTCTGGTCAAACGTGTCCTCCTAAATGATATACCGCTAGGTCTCTCCTCCTTTAGCGGGAGAGAACTACTAGGTCTAGATTTTTGTTGTCCATTGTCGATTGATACTTTAAGGGGAGATGATGTGTCATGTACCAAAACTTAGGTCAAGGTCAAAGGTCAAGGTCACTGTGACCCCAAAATCGAGAACTCATTAAATCATTTCCATATACCTGCTCGTGTAATACGATGGTCATCTCGGTCCATCTATCCGTCCATTCATCCATTAACATCCGTGCAATATCTCTAGATTCAAGGTATGGATTGGTACCAAAATTTGTCAAAGGTCAAGGTCACTGTCTTTCAAAACTTAATCTAGTTTAGCTGTCTCCCCTACATGTATATGACATTTGTCCAGTAGAGTTGTCTCCCGTGTTTGATACATGTGAAAAACAGCTACATTTAGTTGAACTGTTGTGAAATTAAAACCATACATTTTCTAATTTAACTGGGAGAGGGATACTTTATGAACATTATACATGTTTATTAACTCAAGAACAAAGGTTTACTTCATTACTTTTTTCACGTTTTCTTCCATCATGAAAAATTTTCTCACCTGAAAGGAATCAATTTGAAGGAAAACTACTATTTTCTTGTGTTTGACTATTGTCAATTTCAGTGTGGGATATGTGAGCTCTCGGCTCTTGTTTCAAGGTCACCTAGTTACCAAGAGTTAAGCCCAATTTACTTTATCATTCAATATATGATGTGATATTTGTTACATTCTCAGAAGCACAAAAATGTAGACCTTTCTCTGCATTGCTAGCTACCCATCGGGATCAAAGCTATTAAACAACCTAAAATTTGGACCAGTGTTATTCCAGATTTACAGGCGTATATTGAAGCCCATTGGGCTCTTGTTTAAACATGGTTTGAACACATCAGTGTCAACATGTTTGGGTTTAATTATAAACTCAATTTCAAGTGAACCTGCCTTTAGAAAAGCATTTGAAACCGAAACTTATGATTATTGTATAAAATATGATTAAGATAGAATCTAAAACTTTGATGCAATTCTGTAAGTCTTGACAATTCAACATGGTGGTGATGAGTGATCTGAGTATTGTTGATATGTTCAGTGTCTTTAATATTAAATATAAACATCTATATTGTAAATGCATTGCCTTCTCTTACCCTGGCGATTCCTGTGGGTGTTTTTGTGAGTGTTCCTGTTGTTTTGGAACTCTCTGGTTTCCTGGAATTCTTCTACTTGAAAGTAGCTTGTTATTTCATATTCTGCAATGTCAAACATGGATACATGGAAATATAGTAACAGATTTCCGTAGATTTGCGCCAACAGCCACCCATAGACAAGTGATACATGTTAGGTAAATATCTTCACAGGTTACGGGGTATATCCAAGAATGTGATGAAAATGGGTCCTTAGACCATTCTGAATAAAATTATACCTACACATATATGTACTAATGTGATTGAAAAAAATTGATGGGACAAATGATACATACATAATGATACATGTACCTTCCCAACTTTTTAAAAGTATATGTGGAGACAAATAATATTTCGGTCTTACATTTTATGTCATTATGTCTTACCCAAATACTGTTTCCATTGCTGGTTTGGCCAATGTTGAACTGGTTTCACTCCTCCCTCTTTTAGGGATTGGTATTCTCATGGCATCACATATATTACCATCAATCTGTCTGTCTGCAGGATAACTTTCATCATGGTAGGCCTAAAAGTATATATATTATAATATATATCACTGTTGGCACTGGGCCATACACTGCATAGATGCTTTGAAATAATATCGGCAAGGGAATGTTTCAAATTTAAATTGGAAAACAAGGATGTTTGGGGTGAGAGTCGCGCTACCCATGGTGTTAATAGTCAAAGACCCGTCCACCTGTCCATTGGACAGGCAATTTCAAATTTGGACAGACAAAACTTGAAAAATTTAACATGATAGAGATATGAAACAGGGAAGTAGCCTGTCCAATTTAGACAGGCAGATTTTTCATCCTGGCTAACACCCTGCTGCTACCCTCAGATGGTAATAGTCACCGATCAGGATCTTATCATGAAGCTCTGGGTTTTCGGTTTTCTGAGTTTAAGCAAAACATATTGTTTTAGCTAATGAAGCTGGCTTAGATTTCCCACCATATGCGTGACTGTTTTCTATTTTTATTGCAGTTTCAGGGTGGTATGCTATCTTCTACTATCCAAGATCAGAAATGGCTTGTGATGATAGGTTACATGCATACTGTTCTATATTTAATTTAGAATTCTTCAAAATGTTCTTGTTCAGGAAATATAATCTGCCCATGGGGTGACAAAATTACAGATTGTTTCTCTTAAAACAAGAAAAGGGCATTTTATGTCAGAAAATATTTCAGAGAAATCAGATCTAGTGATTCTTCTTTAAATGTTGAAGGTAAATATGGGAGCGACCAGCACAAGCAAATTAGAGGTAATTATGTTGGGTACTAAAGTATATATTTCTTCTTTTTCTGCATATTAGCTTGCTAAGGGCATTTCACGTTTCACTTAACACTACCCTTAGCTTATCGCTATGATTCGGCATGTATTTCACACGGCGCCACCTATCTCGAGGCAGATAATCCTGTTCGAAAGCTGTTCCCAAAGCATCAAGTCACATGTCCACCCCATTTAAACGAGTCAATGAAATTATCTGTATTTAAATATTTCTCAGACATCAGACATGTCAGTTTCACGAGGCGCAAGACTGGGGGATTCTACGCGAGACCAAAGTTGTGCGAATTAGCTATTTTATCTCTCTAATGGAGCATGCTTCTTTGTTTTTCTTAAGAAAAACCATATTACAAACGGCCTATTTGAAAAAAAACAATCGGCGGCAGTTCGGGAAAATGGTATGCTTTTTATTTTGTGATGGGGGCACTTCGAGGCCCACCAAGGGATCATTTCAATCGATCGCTTTCTGGAGGTGTGTCTTCGTTATATGGAAGTAATTGCGCCGATGTCGGATGTCACGGGACCAATCGGATGTGACCATTTGGGAAACGCCCTAATATACTCAGATAGCACCCGCTATCGCATGGCCAAGAGCAGAAGTTTCTACGTATGATCGTGCCATGCGTTCGGATGATGCTTTTTCTGAAAATATAAGAAAATATTATACTTTCTAGAAATGAAACAGAAATGTGTAACTGAATTGCGATATCCTGACATGCGCAGTTCAACTATGACATCGCTCCGCTCCAATGTGTCAACTGGTCTTTCAGACGTCTTGGCTATGCCCATCTTCTGTACCAATTACTGTGCGCCAGTGATACACAATCTGCGTACATTTTGTAGACGATCTATAGTGTTTTGTACACATTACAAAATCCGTACATCTGTATCCTAAACATTTAATTTGTACCAAAGTACACAAACAATGAATACCGTAGGTGTAGCGAGTGTGTACAATATGTAGACGCCGTTGTGTATTTTTAGGCGTAGAAAATAGTGTTTATTTCTGAGTACTCATACGGTGTCTGTATGTGCATATTTGCCATTGTGATTGTGTACTTTATGTACTTTTTGTTCACAAAAGTATTTCGCACCTATTTGGATAAAATAGATCAACTGTATGCTCGTCCCAGGTTCGTCGCATGATGTATAAATTCAACATAGTAATGAAAGATTGTTATATTTCTTGTCTTTCTCATTTTCTAGCTCATTTGACAGTTCTTGAGATAATTCAACCGTATCATCGCGAAAATTGATCGACATTCAGGTCCCACCATTACAGGAGATAAGCAGGCCTCTCCAATATTTAATGACGATGGTGGAACATGGAAATGACTCTTACTCTTCACCATTATTGATGTGGTTCTCATCAATATTTTGGCTCTGTTTGGGTCTCAAATTTGCCAAAAAAGGTAGTATCGAAATTAGGGTACTCATTCAGGTCAAACTTGCTTCTTGGGTGCATATAGACAATTCCTATTCAATATTTTGACGAATCTTTCCTATTAACTTACTGAGATGCACTTATTATCGTATAAGCATTTGTACAAACATTGAAACGAATACTCACTGAATAATGTCGCCACCAGGCATAAAACACCCAACCACGTCTTCTGTATGGTAAAAGTTTATTGTAGGAAAATGCTGAAAAATAAGAATACTAAGTCCATGATCTAGTTAAGACTCTATAACACTTGTGTCCATAACAAGTTGCAAACCGTGCAAATATTGAGTGTTTTAGCACGGTTGTCTGAAATGTCAAATGCAAGTGTTCAT
>JAVTVY010051344.1:0-25477 GCA_036873755.1 Hanleya hanleyi | reverse complement strand
AAATCAGCTGTATAGAAGTATTACAGTTGAAATGAAATGTCGATGCTTTGACAAGTCTTGTAGGACTGTGGCAGATACAGTGGATGTCATAGAACGTTACGAAGCCCTAGTGGGTGAAAAAGAAAAAAAGAAAATATCGGCAGTTAGAGTGGTAACATCCAGAGATAATACCACTCAACAGAAGGAAATGAATGTAGGCAATGCCGATTTAGAAAATCTGCAAGAAATTCTACAGCGCATAGAGAAGTTAGAGAGCGGAAATGGATCGGGTGGCTCCAGATATAGAGCTACCAATAATGGTTACCGCAATAGCCGTAATCCTAGTTACCGACGGGGAAGTGGGAGCTGTTATATTTGTGGATCGGCCGACCACTATTGCAGAGTCTGCCCACAAAAACTTAGGCCACCACCGGAAACTCCTGTAACTACGGCAGTTTCACAGGGAAACGGGGACCCGTCCCACTTGTAGGCCCAAGTAGGACGGGAGGGGAGAGGCCTGAATTAAATAGCGTGGAAACAGAAGTTACAGAGAGTGTTGAAAAGGAGAATAATCACTCAGATAACCAGAGAGGAACAATTCGAATAGGTCAGCTTAGCAACAGGATTGACAAATGGGATAATGGCCTATTTGTGACCACGTTCATTGATGGAATGGTAGAACCAGTACACTTGTTGGTCGACAGTGGGTCCACTACTACGTTACTCTCAGGGGAGGTATTTAAGTATATACCAAAGGATGCGAGCCAGAACTCAGGGCATTATCCAATAATATACAGGGAGCAAATGGTGAAAAACTGAGCCTGTATGGTGTAGCTGATGTGAAGATACAGCTTGGAGGTACAATGTATCAACACAGCATAGTTATCTGTGACATTACTGTTCCTGGGATACTGGGACAAGACTTCCTATTACAGTATATTTCCAAGATTGATTACAAGTGGCTTAGGCTGGAGACTGGAGGAGCTCCAGTGCCTTGTTGGATAGGTGGAGAGGCACAGATGACCTGTCAATTGCAGGTCCGTGAGTCTATTACAGCACCAGGGCACTCAATAGGGTGGATACCGATAGGAATATTACAGAGTGAATGCCTAGCTGCATCTGGAGTTGTTGAACCTTCCATGGAACTGTTTCGAGAGAAAAGTATCCGTGCAGTGAATTGCATAGTTGATACACGGTCACCAAACGTGTCGATCCAACTCATTAATCACAACAGTGATGATGTTACACTTTATCCAGGAACACGATTAGGGACTTGCCAATCATTTTACGAGACTGACAGTGCTAGTGATATACAGTGTGCAGCAATGTCTAGTGACAATGAGTCTATGCCATCTAATTCTGTGCCAGAGCACCTTAAGGATCTTATGATGCGAAGTTCAACCCATCTAACCTCCGAACAGCAACAAAAATTGGCAGAACTTCTGATCAGGAACCAATCGGTATTTGCAAAGTCTCCAGATGATCTGGGCTGCACAGATCGAGTGAAACACTCCATAAATACAGGAAACGCAGCACCTATAAGACAACCGCCCCGTAGACTACCGCTCGGGAAACAAGCCATTGAGAAAGAAGAGATACAGAAGATGAGTAGCCGTGGTATCATCGAACCATCCAATAGCCCTTGGGCCTCTCCTATTGTTCTCTGTACAAAGAAGGACGGGAGTACGAGATTCTGTGTAGACTTTAGAAGGCTGAATGATTTGACACGAAAAGATGCGTATCCTCTGCCGAGAATTGACGAGTGCCTGGACTCACTTTCTGGTGCACGTTGGTTTAGTTCTCTAGATTTACACTCTGGATTCTGGCAAATTCCCTTAGTGGAGGAAGATCAGCAAAAGACCGCGTTCACCGCCAGGCAGGGTCTGTATCAATTTACAGTTATGCCCTTTGGATTAGCAAATGCTCCATCCACGTTTGAGAGACTTATGGAGGACGTACTCCGGGGACTCCATTGGGAAGAGTGTATACTTTATATCGATGATATTTTGATCCCGAGTGAAAATTTCAGACAGGCTCTAGAAAGGCTAGAGCGAGTATTCAAACGTTTGAAAGAGGCCAAGTTGAAACTAAAGCCATCTAAGTGCACTCTCTTTCAGAAGGAAACAAAATTTCTAGGGCATAAGGTATCTCAAGAAGGTGTGGAAACTGATCCTGATAAATTGCGTCCAGTCCAGGAATGGCCTCAGCCACGAAATGCTAAGCAAGTCAGAAGCTTTTTAGGATTATGTTCATACTACCGCCGCTTTGTCAGTGGATTCGCAGCAATGGCACGACCTCTTCACAAGCTTACAGAAAAAGGGGCTAAATTCAACTGGAATTCTGAGTGTGAGCAGTCATTTAGGGATCTTAAGGAAGCATTATCAACACCTCCAGTACTGGCCTATCCAGTCCCAAACAAACCTTTCATTTTGGACACGGATGCCAGCGATTGGGCTTCTGGAGCAGTGTTGTCACAGGAACAAGATGGCTCAGAAAGAGTCATAGCCTATAGTAGCCGTGTGCTAAATAAGCATGAACGGGTATATTGTGTCACCAGAAAGGAACTGCTTGCAGTGGTTGTTGCACTCAAACATTTCCATCCATATATTTATGGGCAAAAGATCCTACTTAGAACCGATAATGCAGCAGTGAGTTGGATGAAAAATCTCAAGCAACCCACTGGTCAGACAGCCAGAAGGTTAGAGATATTAGGGACATACAACATGGAGGTAACGCATAGGGCTGGGCGCAGTCATGCAAATGCGGATGCATTGTCGAGAAGGCCATGCAAGGTGTGCACCAAACAGCAGCAGCTGAACGAGGATGTGGAGGAGGATCCTTGTAAGTTGACAGACTCACAACTTGAATCTAATGTTGAATATGACGAAGGTGATATAGGGCATGCTTTGGCAGTAACTAGGAGCCAGAAGCCTACTGTTGATGGACTTAAACAGACCATGGCCATACTAGAAGGGTGGACACCCAGTGAAGTACGGTCAAAGCAGATACAGGATCTTGATGTGGGTCCAATTTTGCTAGCCTGTGAAGAAGGGAAAGGACGACCAGAGTGGTCCAAAATTTCACATCTATCCAGTACTTTCAAAACACTATGGCGGCAGTGGGACCGTTTGAAAATGTTTGGGGCATGTTACATAGAGTTTGGATAGACGACAATCGGAAAACAGTGTACCAGTTGATAGTACCTCAATCATGCAGAGAAGAAGTATTCAAGTACTATCATGATGTTCTATCCGCTGGGCATCTCAAGGGTGACAAGATGTTAGGCCGAATTGGACAGGCCTTCTACTGGCCTGCCATGAAGCGCAATGCGGAGGAATACTGTCTTAAATGTGACAAATGTACTGCAAGAAAAACTGCAAGATTTAGGTCGTGCACCATTGGGGCAGTATCTTGTTGGGGAGCCAATGGAGAAGGTGGCCGTGGACATCTTGGGACCAGTACCAATTACCAATGGGGGAAACAAGTATATACTGGTCATTGTGGACTGCTTCACGAAATGGACAGAAGCCATTCCTATGCCAGACCAGGAGGCGTGTACTGTTGCTAAAGACTTAGTGAACAACTTCATTTGTAGGTTTGGTACACCATTACAGGTACATTCAGACCAGGGTACAAATTTTGAGTCTGAACTCTTTAAAGAAGTGTGTGAACTTTTACAAATTAACAAAACAAGGACAACAAGTATGAGACCCCAAGCAAATGGAACAGTGGAGACGTTTAATCGGACACTAGCTGCGATGCTGACGATGTATTGTGAAAGACAACAACGTCGATGGGACGAATTTCTCCCCCAAGTAATGATGGCATACAGGGCGTCCGAGCACTCTAGCACTAGGAAATCTCCAAATATGATGGTATTTGGTCGAGAGGTGGTCATGCCCCTGCAGGCAATTGTGCAGTCACCTCAGAATGATGATCCTGTGATATGCCCCGAACGGTACACTGCAGAACAGCAAACAGCAAGTTTACAAACAGCTCACGAGGTTGCGCGTGTGGTCCTAAAACGGAAAGCTGAATACCGTAAGAAGCACTATGACACACGGTCCAAGAAACGAACCTTCAAACCTGGACAAGCTGTTTGGTTGTACAACCCTGCAAGGAAGATAGGAGTATGTTCAAAACTCACCTCTCGTTGGAAAGGGCCATTCGTTATCATCAAGAAAATAGATGATCTTACTTACCTGGTGAAGCAATCTCCAAGACAGCAGCCCAAGGCATATCACATCGATCGCCTAATGGAATACAAGGGCAGGAAGTCTCCTACTTGGGGTAGAGACTTGAGGGAATCAAATGATTAGATATTGGTACAAAATCTGCAAGGGAACAATACAGGGGAATATAAACAAGGAATGGACCTGATGGGTAGCATAGATATATATAGGAACTGGAGAACCTTGGGGGACTTACAGTTATGCAGGGTCAGGGTGGGTCTGGCCAACCTAGGCCTGACGTGCACGGAATATTGCTCCTACAGTACTTCTTGGGGAAGTATTCTATGGAAGGCTGCTTGTTTGGTGCAAGCAAGGTCCATTAGATTTTTATATAACTAATTTTGGTTACCAATAGTTCTAGTCAGGAAATGGTGTGGTGACAGTGATTCCTTCTGAAGTAGGTCATGTGGGGGTACTTATACAGATTATACTCACCTGGGAAGATGTTCATGATGTTGTCCTATCCAATAGCTGCTACACAGATGAATATATTGAGGCTCTTGTACTTTCAGAATGGCTTCTCTTGGGGTATTAAGATGTCGCTACTGTACAGTTGAGGTGGGGTCGAAGAAGGAAATGAAGCAACACCTACAGTCAGTCGCCCATCATAAATTGGAAGTAGTCTGCCCATTATGTGTCGAGGGTGAGAGACGTTTCCGGCGGACTGTTGACCTCCAGGCTCACGTCAGGAAAGAACACAGTGGGGCTTCCAGAAGGTTGCTTCCTGGCATATTTTCAGAACCCAATGGTCTTTGGATGACGACAACCCCGGATGATTATTCAAGGGTCATCAGCAAACCCCAATGGTCATCGGTAGAGTCTATGGAAGCCAGGCGACTGATGCGGCAGTGGTCCAAAGATATTAAAAGGCCCTCCAGATCCATGGGTGAGTGGGAGGCTGGCTGGGCAAATCAGTACAGGGGTGAACCTGAGGTAAATAAAAAAAAAACCCCGGCAAGCCAGTCCAGTGGGGAATCTACAGGGAATCAAAAGAGAAGAGCACCAGCCAGCCAATATAATGAAGAACCTGCAGCAAAACAGCACAGAGGAGCAAGGGTTTATACACCATCCTACCCCACCATCGATCTTCAACTGAATGTGAATAAAATAGACATTCGATCCACTGGGTTCCAAGTGTGGTGTAGTTCTTCGGATGGCCAATACTTTAAAGCTGATCTTGGAGAAAAATTTTTGTTCGATCCCAAAACAACTGCTGCAATAACACGGAAGATGGCCACACTAACAACAGAATTCAACCCGCCAACTTCAGAGGGTAGGAGAACCGACTCTGTGACCGTCATCAAAGCAGTGGCATTGGCATTAAAGATGGATCGGCGATACATAACATCGATCTGGCAGTGGCATAAACCATCATTTGAGACCGCCACATCTCCAGTAGCCACATCTCTAACTCACCATGAAGCTCCCCGAGTTGGTACACCATCCCACGTTGATGAGGTCCAAGCATCCAGCCCACCACCACCTCTGTATAATCCAACACCCATAAGTAATACGTCACATCCCATTATCTATGGGGACTGCGAAGATGGTCAATTAACACCTGTCCCGCTTCCGCTGCCCTCAACAGACAGCCTTTCACAGGCAGCACCTGACCCTGTGAGCCCACCTCAAGTCGTCCCTCATACCACTACTCCTAGAGAGATGAACCTGTTTACCAGACCTGAAATGGCTGACAAGTATCCCTTGCCTGAAACAGAGCCCATCAGTCCACCTACGACGCCTTTAAGACCATCTTCTCCCCTTGACCTGTCAAAGAAAGCGACCAGAGCTCCTCCAACCGAGACGGCCAGTAGCTCCAGCAATGAAGTGACTGCACCCAGCTCCATCAAGGGGGAGAAGACGGATTTACAGTGCAGGGCCATCAAGATATTGGAGTTTGGCTGTATGCCTATAGTGCCCCCAGCGAGGAGGGAGTGGAACGCCGATGGTGTATTTGCTGTAGAGGTGGGTGGGCAAACGATATCTTGGCCCCCAGCCCGTTGGAGGACAATGCAGGCCGAAACAAAGAAAATACATTGGGGTGGACTAGTCCTGAAGTTGGATGAATTTCTTCACGGCCCCACTGACGTGGACCTACCGGAACTTCTAGACCTTTACGACATCTCTGCTCTCCCTGGGACATCTGTAGGCTCGGTGAAGTCCTGTCCCGACAGTGGATCATCTATTCTTCGCAAAGCCAGACTATACAATTACAAACTACTGGTTCACATTGCTTTGGGAAAACCTGTTGATGGTGACTTGGAAATTCTATCCGCATTTGAAGCTATGTCTCAGAGCCGCAACACGGATGCCGACTGTCATGTGAAGATGCTCAACTCCCTCTCTGTTAGACTTCGTTTGGAGCTGTAAATAGATCGCTTCGGTTGTTTCTGTACAGGAAACCATCTGTGGAATACAAAATAACACAATGGACACATACCGTGTCGGATATATTCGCTGTATTGTGTGGGATAATTACCTCACCTGTCCTCCGGGAATTGTGCTCTGCTTTTTGATACTGGATACTTAATATTGTGGATTAGCTTACCATACCTGTGGCTCTTCCTTGTGGACACTTACTGAATTGGATCTTTGAACAGCATTTTGGATTACCTGGTGTCAGTGCTGTGTCATAATTCCTGTGTATACGTACCATTGTCATCAGTCAGCTTGGATTATCCATCATTCCATTGGAATCGCGTACTGTGATTAAGGACACATCTCATTATGGATATATCACTGGATATTTACCTATGTTCTTTGATCCTTGTATATTTTGACGAACTGTTGGGACACTGCTACCATGCACTGGGTTCTTACCATAACCATGGATTTTACTGAACTGGTTGAACCTCTTGTTCTGAATATGTATATATTATAAACTCAGGAGAGTTTCATGAAATTAAGTAGGGGGGAGTGTAATATACGTAACTGTATATTGTTGATCTATTCTGTGGCTTCCCTGCACGAGGACACTTACTATACCATGCTGTTGTTGTTGTTACATGACAACACGTTTTGTCATGAACTTGAACTCTTGTGAAGAACTGACATTCCTGAATGAGACTATAATGAACTGTTACCTGCTGGAACTTTATCCTTTAGGGACAATGTTGATGACCTTTCGTAACTTCATTTTATCGGTACACGACGTGTTTAATTCAGCCCTCTCCTCGCCCATGCGGCCATGTTGTTTTTGTCCGTCTACATGACGTGACCTACTATGATGAATCCAGAACTATTATTACTTAATTCTTTAGGATTTAGCACATGAACTGTACATATTTGACTAAATCTGGTTATGTTGTTGGATTTACTGATGTTTATGGTCTCTGTTAATGTAAAATACGCATTCGTGCAGCTAAAGATGGGCGCACTATTTTGTTGATATTTCCATACGCACGAAGCGAAATATGCTGGAAAACTGTTCCATTACATTTTTATAAAGAGCGTATCGTTAAACTAACTGAAGTAAGTAGAATTTATTGTGACATATTATTCTATGATTAAAACGCTCCCCAGTTTACCACAAGAGACACTAGCTATGTAAATATTTTGGTAGGAATTTGTTGAGAACATGGCAAGCTCGATTTTTGCTCGCCAACATACGTAGCCACTGGGTTGCACAAGTCTAAAGTGTTGGAGTGGTTTTTACTGTGTTCTTTGCCATACAAAATAATGGTATCTGTTAAAAGTTAAAGAAAAACGCTCCTTATATTTGCTGTAAGCTCTACACAAATCTTGCTGGATAATTATATACTTACAATTGAAATGTTAAATAGTTCCGTTCTCGTTTTGCTCTGACGAAGGTATTGTATTTTGATTGGCTAACATATAAGCACGTGATCAGAGTCTATAAAAGCAGCTGCGAAGGGGGGCTGGATCAGATAGCTAACTGGGTTTTGTCAGGTACGGATGGGCTATAACATGCAGTCCTGGATTTACCCTGATCTGGATATATACTAATAAAGTGCACTACAGAGTTTCATATACCAGTATCCATTGAGGGTATAGGAAAGTGTATACCCGCCTATTATAATGCATGCAGCTATATTTACCCAACCTGCAGAATAGCTATCTCCCACCCCACTCACAGCTGTGCCTATACTGTATCATCATAAGGGTAGCCTACTTCCAGTAAGGAGTCACTGTCCATATACATGCAGTATTGGATTATATGGGAATTACTGTGTTATGGTATTGGATCATATACAGCCTATACATTACGAATAAATGAAACTTGTTCTCCTTTGAATTTACTTATGACTTGCATTGTGTTTGTGATGCTAATAATCCGAAGGTGGTATGGAATGAAGGAAAAGACACATATACAGGAGTAACAGTTTTATTTCCGTTTGGTATTGGTAGTACATTTGAGGTACCAATACACAGTGCTTGCTTGGCTCTACAGATCCCAGTTGAGAGGGGAAAAAGTTATATCGAAAGAGTTTGAACTTGGACAGGCCATAGAAATACCCCGGCTGATTTTACAGAGAGCACGCATTAGAATTACAATATCGAAGTTTGGTGAGAATTATGTTTAAATATCTTTGACCATACGAGTAATATGTAGGCGCTAAATGGCATAGATCACAAAAGTTTTGCTTTAACGATTTTGACAGATTCCTAACTTCCGCTGTTAACTCATTCCAGAGTTATTCGCAGAAGGAATAAATGAAGATCTAATTGTGTTTAATCTGCCTGGAAAACACAGAAAAATTGTGTGCATTTCTCAAATTACAAGTAACAGTTTCTCCAACAAGTGGTGGCATAGTAGTCTGGGGCTGCGTTGTTATTAATTTTATATAACAGAGTTAGTTTGGAATGTTTCCGTCTGGTGGATAAGGATTTCCTTAACCGTTATCGTAACACAAGGACATTCGACTGCAGTATATTGGAAGGGCAGTGACAATTCTAGCAGAAGATAACTGATCTTGTTCGAGCCCATCTGCCTCCTTCTGAGTACACCAGTCCCAAACAGACGAGGCATACTCTAAAATCGGTCTTATAAAATTCACATCTATTCGAGAAAGAGCTATTCTGCCTATCTGATATTTAATCTTCTCATTTTCTTTACATGAAACAGAGATTATACTATTGATATATTCTCTCCATTTGTAGGCATTTCCTATTTGCTATCAACATCAGTATTGCTTTTTCGAGATTAAATTTGGGCAGCCATCTATCTGACCATTGTAACAATTTTCTAAGATCATTGTGTATTATTAACTCTATGTTATTTATGGCGTCTGGTGTGAAAAGAATTGAAGAATCATCAGCAAAAAGTTTGAGTACACTACAAATACCGTCTGATATCGTTAACATAAATGAGAAATATTGAGGGAGCCTTCCACATCTTCCACACCATAACGTCTAAACTTAAAAAGAAGACCTTTATGCCAAACCCTGTCAAACGCTTTCGATAGATCACAGAATACAGCACGGGCATAATCTTTCGCCTCTGAAGATTGGCAGAGATTGTGATAAAATTCAATTAGCTGGTAAGTACACGAATGTCCCGGAGGAAAGCCCGCCTGAAAATGATAAGATAAGTCGTTTGAAAACAATTATTTCAATAATTTTACCGACACATGCAGTTTAACAGTTTAATAGGTCGATAATTTGATGGGATATGGGCGTTTTCTTTTTTATATACCGGCATAAGATTAGCAATGTTCCATCTATCAGGAAATTCAGATTTACTCAAGGAGAGATTAAAAAGTATACACAAAGGGTTTGCCACTGAGATAGCCACTTTTTTTTAACATTCGATGACTTATAGAGTCAGATCCTACAGCTTTGTTGGTTTCGATGGATTTGATGGATTAGACGCTTGTAATTGATGATATAGATGATATCGTCTTCTTCTACTTCAACAGATTGCTAAGTTATTAACTTGAATACTTAAATTTTGTTTGATCGTCGCTATGTAGCTGAAATATTGCTAAACCTTAGATTAAACCTTAATTCTCTCTCTCCCTCTCTCTCTTTCTACTTCAGTATGGTCGATTATACTGTTAGAATGGCCGGGAAAATCAGGAAGTGTCGATTTACTGTTGTCTACAATAAATTAAGCCCCAATCTGTTGTAGCAATTGTTCCGTGTCCGTTCTGGTCGCCGGTCTAAGGTGGGGATGTCTTTACTAGAATTGGTCTGCTTCATTCGTGATTTAATTTTTCCAGTAAATTTTGGGTCCTGTGTTTTTTTTAGGTCTGCAGCATTGTTTCGAGATTGTCACAATATATGTATTTTTTCGCATACGTTTTCATATTGTTTACTTTATTTCTAGAGTTTTTTGTATTTCTCCCAATCTGAAGGTCGTTGGGATTTAATTTCATGTTTTATTAACC
Source organism: Hanleya hanleyi (assembly GCA_036873755.1). Classification (NCBI taxonomy): domain Eukaryota; kingdom Metazoa; phylum Mollusca; class Polyplacophora; order Lepidopleurida; family Hanleyidae; genus Hanleya; species Hanleya hanleyi. The sequence goes on along the minus strand of JAVTVY010051344.1, from coordinate 14,916 downwards.
TATCGCGAATGGAGCCGTAATAGAGTTTATCTTTGGGACATAGTGTTACTGTTTGGGATGGGATACATTGTTTTGCTATATCAATAAATGTATTAGTAAATAAACAGGCGCATTCTTCTGTATTACCACAGGAGTCAAATAGATTTTGCTCGGCCGTTTCCAAGAAAAGTTAATCACATTTTCCCCAGTCAGCATCTTTATATCCATAAATTTCTTTGGTAAGAGTTTTTGATGTAATAAAATCAAATACCTACAAGAGTTGCATCATGTTCACTTATTTCTCGATTAACATTAATTTAGTCTCACTGATCATAATGGGCTCCAACAGGGTAGCAGATTGGGCAGTTACTCGCGTTGGTGTAGTAATGATGTAATTGAAATTATATCACTGCATTATATCACTCAGGTATGGGCCATTGTTGCGTAAAAGATCGTCATTCAAGTCACCTAAAACTACAACATCAGAGCAATTCTCTAGGACATTCTCCACCATCGATTCTAATTCATCATATATTTGCACCAGGGCTATCAGAAGTTATATATGATACATTTAATAGGATATGTTTTGTATTGGATTCAATCTCATTCCATAGATTTTCAAAGCCAGCATGTTCTAAGTCACCACATCTTCGACATTTTAAATGGTTCGATGTGTGCACAATTATGCCACCCCACGGGTTCTCGAGAGAATCATCCGATCTTTCTAGTTGTAGATCCTCATCATTAATATTGATATTCAAGTTAGTTTCGTATGCTTCGGACATATCTTCTACATAATCAAGTTTATTGCGCATACTGCGTATGTTCAGATGAAATATTTTAAGGTCGGTTGTATTATTGTTAGGACTTGGACCAGGATTCTGTTCCACATCACCACTAAGTAGCAAAAGAAGTAGTATTACCAGAATATCACCGGCACATGTTGACTGAAGTAAAATAAGAGCAGACACAAGGCTTGACATTTTCAGATTAGTACTAAGAATTTCGTAAAATGCCGAAAAATTAAGGATATTAATAAACCTGAATTTGATATGATAGTTATTGTTGCCTCAGCAGGAGGATTTAGAGATAAATAGACCTATCGATGCACGATAGCTGTTTCCATCATTACCTATTATCTACTATTATGCAAAACAGTTTGAAGCGGCCATCATGCATCGAGAGGGTCACCAAGTAGTATTGAGACCCTGCACCGAGTGAACTCCCAAACAACATTATACTGATATATTTAATAGACAATCAAAGAACATTATCAAACCAAAACAGGAACAAAAACCAAGGTGAGGATATGTACAGTTGTTAGTTACCATTGAGAATAACGACTCTGTCTCGTGTGCCATTTGTTTGCTTCAGCCGTTGAGTGAACAGGAATGCATTGGCTGATTGTTAGAAAATCCCCATAGATAGCATAGATAGAGTCAGCTTAAAAAAACAATAATATTTTAAGGCAATTAATAAGCAGTCAGATTAATATTTATGTGTTTACTAATTGATTTCTTGATTGTAAAACAAGTTTCATGATACTTAGTTATAATAAATTGTACAGATAAAACCAGCACTTAATAAAATCATTTTTCTAATATATTGTTTTATGACCTTTATAAGCATTTAGTAATGATCGGTTGTTTACTGCCGAATTGTTATTGTACGAAAAGGTACGTATTGTTAACCGGAAGACTATACTGTGAAGTCATGTGGCTCTGTCAGCATGTCGACACCTCTTCCCACTTCCCTTATATGTGTTGTAATTTTTACCTGTATATGGCGAGAATCTGCTGGTGGACGTTTCGTCCCCCAGGCCCGCCCCCTGTACAGACCTTTTGGTCTTTGATATATGTTGGCATTTGTGGGAATTTGATGCTGGGTCGACACCGGGCATTACAGACTAGTCTGTTGTGTTAAATGCCGTCATTTTCATTTGACGACGATACAGCTCACCAATCCCCAGTGTACGAGTTGTCACAGCGAAACAGCTCACCAATTACCAATATACGAGTTGTCAGAGCATTTCCATCATAGCTCTCTAGATTTGTATCTAATACCGCTTATGCCGGTGCTAGGGGCCGTGTGATCATATCATCCAAGTTGCCACATGAACAGGTACAACAAAAGCGTACCTGAGATACAACACATATCACGAATCGTTAGATTCTTGGTATGTGCTTTAGAATAGGTTAACTGGAAGACTATACTGTGAGGTCATGTGGCTCTGTCAGTATGTCGGCACCTCTTCCCACTTCCCTTATATGTGGTGTAATTTTTACCTGTATATGGCGAGATTCTGCTGTTGGACGTTTCGTCCCCGAGGCCCGCCCCCTGTACAGACCTTTTGGTCTTTGATATATGTTGGCATTTGTGGGAAGTTGATGCTGGGCCGACATCGGGCCTTACAGACTAGTCTTTTGTGTTAATTGCCGTCATTTACATCTGACGACGATACAGCTCACCAATCGCCAATGTACGAGTTGTCACAGCGAAACAGCTCACCAATTACCAATATACGAGTTGTCAGAGCATTTCCATCATAGCTCTCTAAATTTGTATCTAATACCGCTTGTTTCGGTGCTAGGGGCCGTGTGGTCATATCATCCAAGTTTCCACATGAACAGGTACAATAAAAGCGCACCTGAGATACAACACATATCACGAATCGTTAGATTCTTGGTATGTGCTTTAGAATAGGCTAACCGGAAGACTATACTGTGAAGTCATGTGGCTCTGTCAGTATGTCGGCACCTCTTCCCACTTCCCTTATATGTGTTGTAATCATATAATTATCGTTCATCCTTCACTGATACTATTGTGCAATTTTATGGTTTAACTGAATATAATAGCAATATGTAACAGTAATACATCAAATCGTCAATCTCATATGTTAGGTAGAAGTAACTTCCCAAAGGAACATAACTTTGTATACATGTATAGCATCAAAATGTCAATCATGTATGTTGGGTGGCGACCACTTTCAACATAACGTAACTCCCTGGTTACCTGTCAACATCATAAAGCAAATATATGAATATAAATATAGAGCCATTCAACTATTGATTGCTAAATTACAACACATATAAGGGAAGTGGGAAGAGGTGCCGACATACTGACTGCGTCACATGACTTCACAGAATAGTCTTCTGGATAACCTATTCTAAAGCACATACCAAGAATCTAACGATTCGTGATATGTGTTGTATCTCAGGTACGCTTTATTGTACCTGTTCATGTGGCAACATGGATGATATGACCACACGGCCCCTAGCACCGGCATAAGCGGTATTAGATACAAATCTAGAGAGCTATGATGGAAATGCTCTGACAACTCGTATACTGGTAATTGGTGAGCTGTTTCGCTGTGACAATGTTGTGTGATATTCAGTAACCTGCAATGTATAGTAATATCTCACCAGACATCAACGTGTCGTAACTCCATGATGACCTGTCAACTATTTCACTGTGCAATCTTCTGACTTAAATGAATATAATGTCAATATGAAACAGTAATACATCAAATTAACAATCTCTATGGGCAACTCTCCAAAGGGACATCACTTTGTATACATGTGTAGCATCAACTTTTCAATCATGTATGTTGGGTATCGACCACTTTCAAAATGACGTAACTCCCTGGTTACCTGTCAACTTTATAAAGCAGATATATAAATATAAAGAGCCATTCAATGATTGCTTGCTAAATAATGCAGAAAGAATTGTGTGATATTTAATAACAAGCAATGTATTGTAGCATCAAACGAGATTTTCAATCTTATGTTAACTGGAGGTGACTTTCCAAAGGGATATGACACTTTATCCATGTGACTAATTGTTGGTCAGATCTAAAGAATGATCATAATAAATATAAATATCTTCATGGTGATTGTTTGCTGAGTATTGGAAAATGTGTGATATTTAGTGACAGAAGGATTTCACACACAAATCAAAGTGCACCGGTATATATTAACACAGTTTGATTTCTGGGCATACTTAGCCAAATGTCTAGGTTGCAACAATGCTCAATAACAAAAAAAAAGTCTGGGTTTTAAAGCCTTTTGTAACTGGAAAAGTCTGTCCATTGTGGATTTTAGTTACGGAAATTCACTCACTGGTCGTTGGCATGCTTCATTAGCCAAATTTCTAGGTTGAAACAATGTTCAATAACAGAAAAAATCTGGGATTTAAAACCTTATATAACTGGAAAGGTCGGCCCATTATGAATTTTTGTTAAGGAAACTCACTCACTGGTTGTTTGCGCATTTCATGAACCAAATTTTTAGGTTGCAACAATGTTCAATAACAGAAAAGTCTGGGTTTTAAAGCCTTATGTAACTAGAAAAATCTGCCCATTATGAATTTTGGTTAGGGAAGGCGTGAATTGTGTCATAGGGATTAGACAGGCCAGGTCATTCTCATCCTCTATTCTTCTGACTGGACCCATTTCTGGTTTTTTGTTTACAGAATATAATCCCATCTCGGATCCAGAATCAGGTGATCTTAGATTATCTCAACTCAAGTAACTCCTTCATACTGATGTGCCGTTTTCTGATTATTATGATTATTACATTGGCTTTTCCTTCTCGTACGTCCAAAATATGACAGGCTCCAATTTCGTCAGGCTGATTTCAACGTCTAGCTTATGTTTGAACATATTCAGTGCCAGTTCTTCAGTGTTCTATATTTTGTGTTCATTCATTGGGAAATTCATGAACCGAATGCTTTTTTGTTCAAGTGTATTGTTGCAATTGATCCATTTCACGATTCATGACGTTTACCTGTTTCTGCAGGCTTTCAATTTTCAGGTTTTTCTCGCCTACTCTCTGAAGTGTACCTATAACTCGTTGTTGGATTTGAGTTGATATCACGGAAATTTGACTTCGAAATAGCTTCAGAAACCGCTTCTTCAACTGCCGCTTACACTACCGGTTGAAGCGCTGTTATAATGACAGATGTAATCTTCTACTGGAATTCTTTACTCGATATCTTTGCAGATATAAGTTCAGGTATAATTACAAATACATGTTTGGTCTGTTATGGTTTCCCTCGTCCAACCTGGGACAGTGCAGTATTTTCCGGCAAAGAAGTTTGCCTCTTTAGCGGTTGACAGTTCGAGCAGGAGTTCGTGGCAGCCTCATTTGCCTGTCAATATGCTGTGGATATTCACTTATTTCCAGGGGAAATTCCGTGGAAAAGTCCGATGCGTCAGTATGATATCGGTGGAGAGCTCCTGGCGCTGGCGGTCACGACGTCCGTCTATCATCGCTACAGAGCAAATGAAATTCCATCGGAATACGTCAGCATGACGTCGATGAAAATTCCAGTGTGATTGGTGGACGGGCAGAACATCGGTATTGGGGGTTCTCCACTTATACTGGGCATAGTGCGGTAGATAGTGTCATGCAGCAGATATTAGAATAGTGAGAGCTTCGACTTGTCCTGACAAGTATTGACATACATAGGTCAATGTTTTTACAGTCGGAAGTTACCGGACTTTACCGGAGATTACCGGCGATTATGGGATATTAATGCGAAAAACATCTGTATTATTGACCGCGGAGGAATACGACTGGGTGAAAGGGCACTTCAAAGCTATTTCAATCTTCAATGCTGCGAAAAACTGTAGGATATATTCATCTGAGTATCCAGAAACGTTTCGATCAAGCCATTATCAGGCGATGTAGAATCGACCATACCCGATTAGCTCACGAACATTTACTAAAAAAAGGAATCAGCCCCAAGATGTATTCCATGCCACGAAGATCTCACAGTGAAACATATTCTGATCGACTGTTTAGATTTTAAGATTGTAAGAGATTCTTTTTATTAAGCAGCTACTTAGAAGATCTTCTTATTCAGGCAAAAGACTGTATTTTACGTTATGTGAAAGAAATCGGTTCGTTGCATAAGTTTTAATGTATGTGCATGTCTTTTGGTGTGTTGTGTTGATTACTTCTGGATTGATGGGTTTGTTAGAATACTTAGAATTTTATTTGATCGTCGTTATATAGCTGAAATATTACTGAACGCGACATTAAACCTTAATTCTCTCCAAGTGCCACAAATAGCATCCATAATTTTGTTGATTTGAGTAAGAGTGTTTCAAACATGTCTTTCGTGCATTTGTAAATTATGTATTCATGTTTTTCCCCAAAAATTCAAAACTCTCAACTAACGCAAAAGATAGGACAAAATTAACCTCAGCATCTTCAGGCATCACCACTGAACGATGTAATTGACATCGTACGTCCCGGCAAAAAGGTTTCCCCAATATTTCGTGGTCACTAATAACAGATATCGTATGTTTTGGCTTCAAAGATACCATTTTTCTCAGCTGCAACGTCTGTTTTGAATTGGGTCATCGCATCGGACTCACTAATGACGACTCCTTGCGGGTATTTCAGGACGATGTAATAAAAACGTATGACGAGGCACATGTAGCTTCTATACTTCTGTATCAGGTATTGTAGAAAGAAATATAAAATTAGGAAACTAACCATTTATCGTCCGTGATGAATATGGACCAATCACTATTGATGGTGTTTTTTTGATCTCCTAGATAAGGAATGATCCTGTTCGTACTGTGTACTCTCTGAAACAATTAGATTGGAATTGGTGACCAATCTATTCCGATTGAAAATCAATCTCAGTTTATTAGGATCTATTACATTGAATTTTCTGTCTACATCTAATAGATTGAAAATAATTTCAATCGAACCGAACGATTGACTTTTTAATCTGAGAAGAGAAATTATGGAGAGATCTAATTTTCACAGATTAAAATATCAATCTGTTGGTTCGATTGGAATTGTTTTCAATCTATCAGATTGAAAAAGAACAGCGAATCTAATTGAAAAATCAATATAATAGATTCTAATAAACTAGGGGCTTCAATCTAATAGATTGATTTTCAATCGAGATAGATTGTTCAATAATTCCATTCTAATTATTCAAGAGAGTAACACTGAGTGGGCTAACTCTCAAGATGGAGGCATGAAGGCGATGAATAGTATGAGGGAAACTTCCATCAGCCTTTCCAGTATCATTGAAATATGGCGGAAACCATTATATATTGGAGTAAATCTTAGTTAAATAGTCTCGAATCGCGATAGCTCATACTGAATCCGAGTACGATAACTATTTGCTCGAGAATTTTAAATGGGGCACAAACAAATGAGAGACGATTTTTTTACTGTGAACAAACATACCAAATAAATGCTCTTCCCGAAAACACGCTCATTCTCATATACCTGATTATCGCATCCTGTGTCATGATAGGGTTGTGATTCCGCCTCCCCGATATTTTCGTTATCCCTGAATTTTTTAAAAATATTTTAGAACAATCCACTGTGGCCGCTCAGATGACGACATATTTCAAACAGATTTTATCGGTCGATTTTAGGTCTGATTTTTCGAATTTGGAATTGATGCAACTTCCTGTTTAATAAACTAGGAAATAATTATTTGACGTGAAATGAAATAGTTTAGGGCACTTCTACATAAAGAAAAACAGTTCTCTTTAAGAAATTTCACCCTCATGTCTGTCATTTTCACCTTATCTATGATCCTCTGCTCGGGGGGTATACAAATAAACTCGAAATTACCCCATTATTAGTCTGAAAATTTTAGCTCTCGTCATGGAGCACTACAGAAACGTTCACTAGAGAGGAGAGCGGATTCACTTTTCACTAAATAAGTCGTCTGAGGTTGAACAAGTGCTCAAAGGACTTAACCCAAGTTAACCTTTATTTCAAATCTAGGCCTATCTTAGACAAATGCTTCAGAATTGGCGATGTGAAATAAATCATGCTTGTGACGTTAAATATAATTTATCAACCAGATAAATATTTGAATTGCTCAATCAAAACACATAAATATAAGCCCTTACAACCATTATAGTAGGTCAATAAATATTTGGTTTTCAGTTCATATTTTGCAAAAACTTCTGATCATTTATGTTAATAGAGCGTTGATAATTTGATGACATTACGCATTGCAGCGACCTCTCGTGTGACCTGTTCCATTCCATAGTGTTCAGATGGCAGCTAGGGAAATGAACTTGGAATACTAGTCCGTGTTTGGTGTTCTTATCCATATGGTGTACGTTAAGGATAATAACAAACCACGATTACTTTTAATGTATCACCTTCACGACAAGCATGGTCGAGAACCATCTTTTCCAAATTGTCGAATCCTGGAACGGATAATCATCCATGACCCAGATTTTGTTAACAATTATGTGCTCAGTGAATAGAAGGAAAGAAGATCTAACATACTCACAGGTTTCCCTACCATTTTCAATATTCAGTTATCGATCTAGTCCAAATTTCAACAGAAGTATAGTGTATCTCATGCATAACACCAGCAACATTATTTTCACGAACTCATGAAACTCATGTATTTCCCGTATCACTATTATTATCTCGGGAGATCGGAACTACCAGCATGGCATGTATCAAGAAAGAGTCTGTCCCTGTCGTACATAAGTACATTTCTCTGTCCCCCAATATATGCATCATCCCTAGTTATAGTTCATCTGACAAAGCTGAACCATGGCAAAAGACGAATTCACCGGGACGAATGCCAGCCGTTTATTAATTGCCTTTCATAACAGCCTTCCTGGCCAAATGATCTTTCCGAATATGCTCATATCTGAGCGAACTAAACGGTAGGAAATATGTTGTATATTTCATGTCTCTGGTTGTTTTGATTTCACATGTACGTCTCCGCATTTGTTTTGACTGAATAGACGCCCCACGTCGTTTACACACAAAACTTCAAAGAGTTTGTCCTCCAGCTTTTTCTGCACATAAACTAGGCCTTCGTCAAAATATACCGAGATCCCACGAAAGTGGCACATCACTCTCGAACGCTGTCCGTTCATTTAAACTGACGGTTTGAGTAATACTTGTACTGTTCACATCTGCATGCATTGCTGGTATTGAGTATACAGACCTGCGTTATGGAGGATCATGGGCAATCGCGACGTCGGTAATTACTTGAATACGGGAGATAATAACGATATAATTGGGACATGACAAACATAAAACCTTACCGAAAACAATGCAAATGTAGCACCTTCTTTAGCTACTTCGATGTAAGGGAAGTGGATCGAAGGTATCAGTTGTCAGTCTCATCGAAGCCTTCACCGAGTATAATTATCGGTCTAGGATATCAGATAATCGAATAAACGATCAAATAATATTTCTGCGTAGGAACTTACTTTTCTGCATCAAAGCAAACTTGATAACTCCCTGGTCCATTGATTGATGCATCGATATTGCTCCTCTCCCAGAATTTGTATATCCGGTGCCAGACAGTCACACAGATTGTGTTTCCTCAGAAAAACCACTGTGACATATAGTATAGTGTGAGCTCTATTTTTGCCATGGACCTGTTGGATTGACGCATATCTATCGTCATTGGAAGATGCTCCTGCGAAATGGGGGCATGGGCTCCCCAGAGGTCACCAGACTGGAGAGGAAGGGTGTTGCGGAGACGAAGCTGATATCGGTTTATGGTTTATTCGGTTTACTCACTTCAGAATCCAACAGGCTTAGGGCCCAGTTACAGGTCTGATAACAACACACATACATACACTCAAACACATAAGAATATAAAAATAAAAAATAAATAAAAATAAAAATCAATAAATAAATAAATAAAACAATAAATATATACCATACAATACCGACTAGCCCACTTAAATATACATGCAAATTCTAGGCGTGGGTAGTAATATGTACATCAAAACAGACATGGTGAGTTACAAAAAAACAGTTGTTACATGTCGTCTGTTTAATGGCCAAGTACAAGCTTTATCCATATAATATAGATTTGGCCTTTTGGCGGAAAACATTTCTATTAGCAAAAATATCGAATGATTCGTTGTGAGGGCACAATGAATTATATAAGTCCATTGATCTCGGGAAGAAAGATAATTTCCGTACATTTATTCGAGCCTTTGATGGTCTAAACACATTGATTTGTCGCAGTGTTCTGGACGGACAGTTATATTGGACCTGCTCAATAAGATATGGTGAGTCCACCTCCGAGTGGACACATTTATGTAGAAGGGAGAATAATGTAAGGCAATTGACTGATATTCGATATTGGATATAGCATTATGCAGGTTGCTGAATTTTATCAACCGTTGTATATGACTTGCTGCTAATATAGCCATGTTCTACATATGTAAAATAAATAAATAATAGTTCTAATAAGGAAGTGGATACTCCGAGTTGCTATCTAATCTCGCACCTATACTTTGTCTGCAGTTCGCATGCTGACATTTGCTCTTTCCGGGTCCGAAGGACGGGTTTTACGTCAGTTTTCAATAAATAAATACAAAATGGAATTGATGATTTGTGTGAGGCTCATATGTAAGCAAAGTACCGGTAAGAAAAATGGGTAAACAGGGAAACGAACACACATTCTTATATGAGGCATAAACGTAGGGCTTTATATATGTTACACGAAGAACATGAAACCAGAGAGTACTAGTAAAAGTGTAACGAAAGTGCAGGTTGACAACGACCCCTTTCATAAATCACAGCTTCTGAATGTTACGTGACTATGTGAAATCGAAAGTTACATTGTGTTTATGTGTGCGGTTCACTTACCTGGTGGAATCCAACGCTGTAATTTTCCTAGAATGACCTATAATAATCCGGGAGACGGACAATGCCTCGAAATCCCGGTGAAGTTATCTCAAACGATCAGTTTGGACGGTGGAAGAGACCCTGGTGAGCTACTCGCTTCGCTGTGGATGACGTCAGTCAGGAATCCGGAAGTCGGTTCCAGTGAATATGCAGATTAGGGACAGTGAACTTTGCGGTCGTCGTATGAATTAACTAGAGGGATTTGGAAGCTGAGATTTACCAGTTACGTCCGTTATGAATTATGGTTTGTTCCTCCATAGCCATATTTATCCAGCGAAGTTCAGATAAACTGATCGGGAAGTGTTGTAAGTGACAATAAAGAGGGCGCTGTCATTTTCGACGTCTGTTTCTACCTTTATCCACAAAAGAGCGGTAGCCCTATATAAGCCGGACTCCCGCTGAAACGAGGCAGACCAGCAGAAACATCGAGGTGAGAGCACACGCAAAATCTATTGGGGAGAAGAAATCCAATACATTGCCGGGCTGGAGAAAGGCCGCCACCGAATTGGAAAAGTGCCGCCGCCGAATTTGTGCCGCCGCCGGGCCGTGACCAGGCCGCCGAATATTATAACATCGTAGCATTCATTACACACACTTACATTCACACGCCCGGGCTGTGTTTACTCTGCTTCGATCTCTATCCGCCTTCAACCATATCGCACAGTTGAACGGATATTGCGCTGGGAGTTAAGAGTATAGACACTTCTCGTCAACGGTTATTCCTAATGTCTACTGTACGTTAGTGCAGGCTCAGCTCTGGGAATTAACTAACGGCGTTAGTGTCGATAGCATGGCCATACATTAGCCGCATCTCTCCTTGACTTCAACCGTATCGCACAGTTGTTCAGGGATTGCGCTGTGGTTAGTGTATCTATTAAGCTATATCCGGTAGGGGATGCGAGTCTCTGTGAAGAGGATATAGCTAAATCATACACAGTTCCTATAATGATAACTATAAGAGTACAGATAATTCATAGAGTAGGGATCTTCTTTGCAGGGATTGTACGCTACCACGATTTGAATCCTGTATACCTGCTCAAAGAATTATATGTCAGTATTGCATTAATTTGCTTTGGTTGTCATTACAGGTCTTCCTTTCCAACCTCCTTGATCCAGACAAGGTGACAGGTTGAATCGAACTCCCTCGTTGGCCAAGATCAGTGCCCGAGTGCGTTCCCAGTAGCCTGACAGTCTGTCTTGGGGACTCTGCGCACTCTGTGGATCTGAAACATCCATTATCCCACGTATAGAAGTAAAAACGTTTCAAAAGCAAAGTATCTGTAAAGTAGAAAATCTGTTACACTCGGTGATTTCATGAATTCCCTTAAATTCGCAGTGCTTTCGTGAATTACTGAAAGAGTGAGGTCCATTTCACAGTACCTAAAGAGAGTTGGTAAAATTCCGCAATCTACATTAATAAAATGTCTTTATTAGAGTCCTGATACGCTGCACAAAAGCAAAATATTTCAACATTCTGCAAATCCTAAGCTCAAAGTAATGTCAGTGGGAAGACAGTATGATATCATTTAATATCTTATTCTGCCACATTACCTCGAATATTTTAGTTTTTCATTGGACCAGGAAGCTGAAAGTGTATACATTATATATTTGGGTCAAGCGCTATCAGGACATTTAAAAGGTTTCACAATGGCTGCTTTGATGACGTCACATTGGCGTGAATTTCCTAAAAGATATTTTTGACAATGCTATTTCATACACAAAAAGTGCTCATTGAATTAGAAAATAAATAAATTCAACACTTTCTGACGAAGAAAATACGAAGAAAAATATTAAATTGGAGCGATATGCAAGAGGTGGGAAAAATTGACGTCTGGTGACTAAAAACCAATCCTATGACACTACAGGAAAGTATCCCTCGGCACCTAACATTCAGACCCGAGAATACGGTGGATTCTCGGACGTAGCCTTAGTATCTCAGCCGCGCTTTTATTGCAGGTGTTCATATGAGGACAATGAAGTATCCACACGAAAAAACTTAACTTTACAGCTCTACCTTCATGGTTGCCAGTTTGAATTTACCCATCTTGTTGTGTTCGGAGGTTTACCATCTTCTCTTCGTTCTAGGGATACATAGAAACGGAAGCTGGTGTGGAATCCGCCACCGTCCCATGCAACATGGGCTCAGTCGGATTTTGATGCTAAGAGTGTCCAAAATTTAAAACGTACTATAAAATATTAATGCACTGTTTTATTTTCATCAATATTCATGGTTATCTCCATCAATATACATATATTTGACACGGACCACGTGATGTTTTTAGAAGCATGCAATCAGTATTTTTGTCTGTGGGGTCATATGACTTCTTGTCAGTACTCCGGCAACGTATTCCACCACTCTTTTAATGTTGCAAATTTGGTGCTAATACTGTTACATGGAATAGGTCTTTGGATTATGGGCGCGGATATTCTTTAATGGACGACCGCTAAATTATGAATGATGTTCTGAATAAGAACTTGCGTTCTATGAATACTCCCTCGTTCAGGTCGATTTTTCCATCTGGTGAGCACATAGTTCATCATCTTCCATCAGATGACTTGGTATGGCTATTGCTTCATAAATATTTGTATCTAATACCGCTCAAGCCGGTGCTAGAGGTCGGGTGGTTCTGTCATTCAAGATGTCAACACGAACAGCTACAATAAAAGCGTTCCTGGGATACAAATCATGACAGGGATCACTTTTGGTTCTTCTGGTGTTTTAAAAAAATGCAGTCAATATATTTGTTTGTGGGGTCACATGACTTCTTGTCAGTACGTGGAAATGGTTTTCCACCATCCTGTTAATGTTGCGTATTAATAAATGCACTTCCACCATATGCAACAATGATGTATCCCCACGTGCAGTATGAATAATGGATTATTTCGACAGTCCCAATCTTTCTATCGAGCAACTACTCTAGATATTTTTGGTCGGGTGAGGGAGGACTGTGTCTTAGCTTATTTGAGAGATAATAAGTTTTAATGTGTGTATGTTTTAATGTGTTGGATTACTAAGTTATTAACTTGAGTACTTCAAATTTCGTTTGATCGTCACTATATAGCTGAAATATTGCTAAACGCGACGTTAAACCTTAATTCTCTCTCTCAGGAGTCTATGGCGTTACAGTATCGTGAGATTCTCTAACACAGTTTTGGATGAAATTAATTGAATTCTCAGATACCCCATCTACTATACAGAGGATATAGGTAGCGCACAATAAAGTGATGGAGGTTTGAAATTTCTAGTTTTGTTTAAAATCGTCACATTCCATACATGATCTAGCTAATGCTACTGGACGTGATATGTATACGCCATACACAGGATGCTGCATGATGCCAGATGCTGTCTTGAATATAACAAGACGATTCTTTAACTGTATGACAGAATTCCCTCTGCATGGCTCACTGTTTCGTTTGTTTGAAATAAACGCCTTAAGTGAATCCTTGTGGAACACAGGTAGTCGGTATACGAATCCGAAATGAGGTGGGAAAAGTTCACGACGTTTGGCGACTAAAACCAACCATAGAATCCCACAGGAAAGCTTCTGTCGGCACCTCACATTCAGACTAGAGAATACGGTGGTCGCTCGGACGTAGCCTCAGTATCTCACTCGCGCTTTTATTTTTGGTGTTCATGTGGAGACAATGAAGTATCCACACGACCGCTAGCGTTGAGGCGTTTACTCCATCAGACATGCTCATCCATTAGCATCAGAGGAGTTATTTGTTAGAGCTGATCTGTCATCACAGCTCCCGAGCTAGCGTATCTAACTCCGCTTAAGCCGGCGCTAGAGGCCGTGTGGATACTCCATAGTCTAAACATGAACATTGCAATGAAAGCGCGAGTGAGATACTAAGGATACGTCCGAGAATCCAACGTATTCTCAGGTCTGAATGTGAGGTGCGAGGGAAGCTTTCCTGCGAAGTCATGTGATTGCTTTTTTGTGGCCAGACGTCGTAATTTTTCAAACAAGGAGCTCCGTATGCAAACTCTCAATATGATACGCTATTAAATGAGACAAAATCTAAGTTATTCTCGATGCTTTATGGGCTTGTAACCTACCTGGTGTCAAAATTGAGGAAAAAGTCTTTATTACACATTTCTTAAATAATACATCGTTCCTTTCTTCCGATGGAATTACTTTGGTGATTTTTTTAGCCTTCAAAATCTTAACAAGAGTGGCAAAATCTTCGTACAAACACTGCAGGGGTCCTCACTATCAGTAAATGAGGTCCTAATTAATAATCCCTAATTTCTTGATTTCTCTAG
>JAVTVY010051343.1:0-28193 GCA_036873755.1 Hanleya hanleyi | reverse complement strand
GTGACGTACACCAAACAGAAGCGAGTATTTAAAATCCGTCACAGAGCTCTCGTCCAATCAGAAGCGAGTATTTTGACCCGGTGCATTATGGGACATATCCAAGATGGCGGTTCCAAAATGACGGATCCAACATGGCGGCTCCAAAATGCGCCGGGGTCAAAGGTCAGTTCCGGTCACGTGAACGGAAGCGGAAGTGACCTCCGGAGCTCCGGAGCTCCGAGTTCTCTTGTAGCAACGCCCGTCAACGCCCGGTGGTGGCGTCGGAGCTCCGGAGCTCCGAGTTCCATGAGCTCCGGAGCTCCAAGAGCTCGGCGAGCTCGGAGCTCTTGCATATAAACACACACATGCATCTGTGAAAGCTTCATTATACGCCTGGTGTCCGTGGAGATGAGAGCCATGGTTTACGCATGTCACTTGTGTTCGAAGTCATTTTCACGCCATTTAATCTACGTAGACATATACAGCGAAGCCATCTCAAGGAACGGAGTCCCGATAACGTGCAAATTCAAAGTACGCGCGAGGAACGATCAACACCTACGTCACACACGACAGTATTAGAGCACCCTTATACGATGACGGTGAGCGGCCCTACGGGGTGTGGAAAGACGTCCTGGGTGATGAAGTTCTTAGAGGAAGGTGTGGCAACCCCAGCTCCGACACGTGTTGTTTGGTGTTATAGCCAATGGCAGCCCGCCTACGAAACTGCACGACTACAGAATGTGAGCTTTGTTCCAGGAATTCCTCACGACATAGACGAACCCTATTACTTCGATTCCGAGCAGACCAACGTGGTAGTGCTCGATGATCTGATGAGTGCGGCCAAGGACAATTCGAAAATCGCCGACCTATTCACCAAAGGGTCCCATCATCGAAATCTGTCCGTCATCTATTTGACTCAGAATCTCTTTCCTCAAGGGAAGGCGTCCAGAGATATTGCCTTGAACTGCCAATACTTTGTGTTGTTCTCCAATCCCATTGATAGAGCACAAATCCGTGTGTTTGGTAGTCGAATTTATCCTCAGAACATTGACCATTTTATGTGGGCGTTTCAAGAAGCGACAATTCGTCCGTACGGCTACCTGTTCGTAGATTTAAAAGCCCATACCCCGAAGATCGTCGGCTGACGACCCACCTGTTACCCGGCGAGGAATCACCACAACGGCCTATACCCCTACACCATCCGCCGAGTGCACTCCTGGCAGAGCAGCAGCAGAAGCCCACCCCCATACAGCGGGCCCGCTTCATACCATCAGTCCTGGAATATCACCCAACCGTGAAGGCCCAACCCGAGGTTGAAGAACATAATGTGAACTCGAGGCTATGGAAGGATTTGTTCAAAGAAAGTATGGACGCCGAGATGGGCGGGATGTTGGAGGCCACAGGAAACAAGTTTCAACGCAAAGGGTATTCGAAAGAGGAAGCTGCAATTTTAGCCCATAACAGATTGGCACCCAGACTACGACGGGCTTTACGTCAGCAGTATGTCGACTTACTGACCCATATGAAATTGTTGGATAAGGACCCAGTCCATATGGAAATTGAAAGAACAGCGTCGATGTTGAAAACCTCGGGCATGAACTGGAAAGCGGCGTATGTCAGAGCAATAGCACAAAAGAAACATTTGTTCGAACGCATCATTAAACAACGTTAAAGCATTAAGAAAGTGTGTTAAAGCGTTGAGACGAGCGTTAAGGCGTAACGACGGGCGTTGACGGGCGTCACTGCATTTCGATGAATTGGTGTCAATTCCATGAAATCAGAGCTTCTGAGCTAATTCACCAGGGCGTTGAAGCGTTGAGCTAAGCGTTGATGGGCGTTACTGTCTATAAAAGCGAGCGTATTCCCAAAACACGCACAGTCGACGTTCAACCGTCAACATGGCTTATACTTGTTCTGAGTGTGAACGCACGTTCACCAGACATTACGATATGATGCGACACCAGAAAAATATACATGGGACTGAAGACGCCGAGGAGCCCGTTGAGGCAGATACTGATACAGAGATTGATGAGAGTGCATCGACTGATACCGAATCCAAGATGGCTGACAGTCTATCTACTGATATGGAGAGCTTGACCTCAGAGAATCAGCCTTCATCCCAGGAAAGTGAGGCAGAACCTACCTTCTGGGATCGTATTGTGACAGCAGCTATCAATACTCACGCTGAAGCGATCGAGGACGCCGGAGAGGATAATTTACAACAGACGTACACCCAAATGCGCCCCCGCATCAGGAAAACAGCCATGGCGATCTATGAACAGTATACCTTACTACCGCTTGAAATGAAAGGGGACCCCACGCACAGGTCCATCATGAAGACCAAGCGTCACTTGGAAGAGGATATGGGTTTACCACCCACCGAGGCCCTGGAAAATGCGATCAAAATGCGCAAACAACTGTTTCAGGACATGCTGCCCGAAGAATATCCAGGCCTGGCCGACGATGATTAGAATAAACGGTTCAGAATGAACATGACCGAAGAAGGAACTCTCTGAAATGGCGACTTCTGATTGGACAAGAATACATCTAACGGACAGGAATGAATAGGACAGATGCAAATGGCGGTCTCTGATTGGACAAGAGTCTTTCTTGAATTGTAAACATACCCAACGCGGCTCCCCCAGCGTGGGTATGTTATGATGGAGGGGAAAATAAACTATATGAAAAAAAGCTTGTTGTTGTTGTTGTTCCCTCATGTGTCATCCTTGTTGTTGTTGTTTTCTCTCTCTCTCCGGTCTATATCATGGCGTCAAAACGTCTAGCAGGACCCATACAAGGACCAGTTTTCGACACTAGGTGACCACATCCCGACGGAATGGCCAGTTTTCGACACCGGATGTGCCGCCATCTTGAACATACGTGCCGCCATCTTGGATATGGCCCATAATGCACCGGGTCAAAATACTCGCTTCTGATTGGCTGAGAGCTCTGTGACGGATTTGAAATACTCGCTTCTGATTGGACGAGAGCTCCGCATTGCGTCTGCGCATGCGCAGAATGATATTCCTACCGCACCATCTCGACCCCAAATACCTTCATGTACTGCCCGAAAATGGCCACTTTCGCTACTACTCGTACCGATGACGTCACCGATGACGTCACAGATGACGCGAACATCCCTCAAATCGGAATGTACACCCCGAGAACTACAAGATGACACCTTCGAGGACGCATTCGAACCGTGAATAGCCCATCTCGATCCCAAATACCTTCATGTACTGCCCGAAAATGTCCACTTTCGCTACTACTCGTACCGATGACGTCACCGATGACGTCACAGATGACGCGAACATCCCTCAAATCGGAATGTACACCCCGAGAACTACAAGATGACACCTTCCAGGACGCATTCGAACCGTGAATAGCCCATCTCGACCCCAAATACCTTCATGTACTGCCCGAAAATGGCCACTTTCGCTACTACTCGTACCGATGACGTCACCGATGACGTCACAGATGACGCGAACATCCCTCAAATCGGAATGTACACCCCGAGAACTACAAGATGACACCTTCCAGGACGCATTCGAACCGTGAATAGCACATCTCGATCCCAAATACCTTCATGTACTGCCCGAAAATGTCCACTTTGTTCTAAATGACGAGACGAGTAAAACGAGACCCCACAACCCTACCGCAAATGTATAGAAGTACGTTTCCCAGGATGGTCCTATACCTCCCATACCCCATATAGGCATTTTCCCGTAATTTAGGATAAAGTCCGTATTCCGTATTTTTTCAGGAAAATTTTTACATACACCCACCCTGGAACTAGGGGGAGATAACTCTATTGATAGACAAGCCCCGTTAAGCCCGGCGACCTATATACCCCTCATACCCCATATAGGCATTTTCCCAGGTTTTTCGATAAAGTCCGTTTTCCGTTTTTTTTTTTTCAGGAAAAACTTTACATGCACCCACCCCATTGCCTGAATGCCTCTTCACCTAGGCTTCACTTTGATACCTCACTCGACCCCATTGGACCATTAGTAGCTCCCCTAGCTCCAACACGGCTATTTGCATACCCTTGGGCCACCGCGCATGCGCAGAATGCCGCTATTTCAACCCACACCCAGTCCATTAGATGCCCCTTCATGAATGCTTCACATTGTTACCTCACTCGACCCCATCGGTCCACTAGGGGCTCCCCTAGCTCCAAAAAGGCTATTTTCATACCCTTCGGCCACCGCGCATGCGCAGAAGGCCGATAGTTCAACCCCACACCCAACCCATTAGATGCCCCTTCATGAATGCTTCACTTTGATACCTCACTCGACCCCATCGATCCACTAGGGGCTCCCCTAGCTCCAAAAAGCTATTTTCATACCCTTCGGCCGCCGCGCATGCGCAGAAGGCCGATATGTCAACCCCACACCCAGCCCATTAGATGCCCCTTCACATAAGCTTCACTTTGATACCTCACTCGACCCCATCGGTCCACTTAGGGCTTCCCTAGCTCCAAACGGCTATTTTCATACCCTTCGGCCACCGCGCATGCGCAGAAGGCCGATAGTTCAACCCACACCCAGCCCATTAGATGCCCCTTCACATAAGCTTCACTTTGATACCTCACTCGACCCATTGGACCATTAGGGGCCCCCAGCTCCAAAACGTCTATTTCCATACCCTTCGGCCACCGCGCATGCGCAGAATGCCGATAGTTCAACCCCACACCCAGCCCATTAGATGCCCCTTCACATAAGCTTCACTTTGATACCTCACTCGACCCCATCGGACCCTTAGGGCCTCCCTAGCTCCAACACGGCTATTTTCATACCCTTCGGCCACCGCGCATGCGCAGAAGGCCGATAGTTCAACCCCACACCCAGCCCATTAGATGCCCCTTCACATAAGCTTCACTTTGATACCTCACTCGACCCAATCTGACCATTTTATCTAGGGACTACTTTTTCTCCGCGGAAGCTTTTTCCCGAGACCGAATCACCGCCAAAACCACGGCCAAACCGCATCACCGCGCATGAATACATTTTTTTTTTTTTTTTTTGCCGGAACTTTTTTTTTTTTTCTGCCGGAACTATGCACTCATTGACCTTTGGTGAGAGAGAGAGAGAGAATTATTAGGTTTAGCGTCACAGCCGCCATCTTGTCCCACCTCCCACACGACACACAAACAGGCCGCCATCTTGTCCCACCTCCCACACGACACACAAACAGGCCGCCATGTTGTCCCACCTCCCACACGACACAAAAAACCAGCCGCCATCTTGTCCCACCTCCCACACGACACACAAACAGGCCGCCATCTTGTCCCACCTCCCACCACACAGGCCACGCCCCCTCATCACGCATGCGCACCTCCTCAATTGTGACGTCAAAACACACAAATTGACCTCTATGACCTCTACATCCGGGGAGAATGTGACTTATTTTACTCGCTGTATACTACTGTCGTAAAAACGTCGTAAAACCTTCGTACGTATTCGCAGGACATCGTGAAATAATGACAAGTAGTCGTATGCACTTCGTAAATGTTCGCAAATACATCGCACATATTCGCAACTGTATCGCACTGATTCGCCTAAATTTGGGTGCGAATATTGCTAACTGTCGTAAAAGTATCGTATTTTTGTAACTGCATCGCAAACAGTCGTAATTATTCGTAAAACATGTCGTATCTATTCGCCCCAAATGTCGGGAAAACCGGATTTGTAAAGCGATTTCTTACGAAACATTACGACCAATACATCGCAGTTTCGTAAATAACTTCGCTTAAGTGGGACTTGGGCTTAAGGAACAATTCTATATGTCAGGAAGTCAGCTTTAGAAAAACTTGCAAAAACACATTCTTATACACATTAGATCGAGTACAATAATGATTCATTGCTGATGTATGCACGTAAAATAGTTTATATGCGTATCTGTAGTTGGCATAAATGAATAATTAATATATAACAAACGAATAGATACACAAGTGGATATTCCTCTCGTAACAACAACGTTGATGTATTGGATAGAGTTGTAGATAACTGATGTGGTATACGATACATAAAAATAGCACCACGATGATGTAGGCGTTCGGACGCAGTAATTTATAGTAGACAGCAGTGAGATTACTTCAGCTCATGGCGTCTCAGGACGTTTTCACTGTGCGTAACGTTCCTGTTTCATACGAGGATCTGACTTCTCCAAATGGTTTATTCTGTGGACGTCCTCTTACAAAATGTCCACTAATCTCGTGATCAGAAACAATGTATTGGAAACCTATATATTACCACGTCATCAACGACATGGTACTTAGGTTAGTTCTAATAAAACATTTAAATCTGCACAGATATTTGTACCTGTATGTATCAGGTTTGTGCAATATCCTATCACATTTGCTCCAACAGGACATGGCACATTTTGCAAATTCACCGACCAAGTCGAAATTTCCAAAAACGTCCCAAATTATCAGACCGATATAATTTCATGTCTGAATGATACTAAACAACATACAACACACAAAGATGCAACTATTTCCTTCAACTGACTTGAAAAGCTGTCAAAAAAGGGAGTGAACTCCACGAAAATATAGCGACTGTTTTAGTCGAGAATAATGTTGAAACATCACTCGATAATGGATTGACAAAGCTGCTTGAATGTATTAGAATATATAACGCTACACGTGGTCAGACACAGGACGTTGTTCAGAGGATTGGGGTTTTAGTTTTCTTCATGCTAAGTTGGACTTTTCTGGATTCGCAGCATTAACCCTCTGCACAAAACTGAGCACCTGTTAATGAAAGTCAAGCTCAATAACCTTGACTGAGAGTTGGACCTGTCGTTTATGTGTTGCTGTTGTTGTGTCACACGTGGTACAGGGGTTAACTGATCCAGTAATACATTGTTATGATTAACTATTTGTTATCAGAAAATGTCTTCTTTCTGTGAATCCATTCAGCAGGATGGGCTACCCACCGAAATACAATATACTTTCTTGTAAGTTGTTTGAAGATACCGTTATTTAGAAAACCTTCCATTTCTCTTTCTCACCTTTCCGCAAAATGTCACGTCCGGATCAAAGGCCAAAGGTTATTTCCGGGTTATTTTATTTCCGGTGCCCATCTGCGCATGCGCAGACAGGGAAGAGTAGAAGAAGTTCTTTGAATGGACATTTTGGGTTCGAGATGGGTTGGAGGCTGTCAACGTGAAGCTCGCAGATCAGGTGGTGGATGGTTAGGTCACGTACTGGGTGGGGTGGAATTGAAAAAAAAATTCCCGGAAAAAAGGATTGGACAGGGCGTCACATGAGTCTAGCTGGGCCCATAGGGGTCATGGAGGGTCTGATCTTGAAGGGCTCGGCATGTAGCATGCAATTGCATATACAAGCTGTATCAAAATATAACATTTGAACACTGTATTCGTGTGTGTGTGTGTGTGTGTGTGTGTTGTTACGTCTAAACGATAATTGAAAAAACGCAACAGAAAGATTTTGTGTAGTCTAGGATTAACAATCAAATATTTATTTACAATACTAAAATCATATACAAATTAAGTTAGGTCAATACAGCAAATAAATGAGAAATATAGTCTTACTGTGCAATGCTCTCAGAGTCCGTATTAACGTGCAAATCTCTGAACAGTCTGTGCCGACGTGCAGAAATCGCATTCCTGTATTTCTATAGTCCACACCGCTCAGCTGTTGTCCAGTTTCCGTCAGTTCAATTACGTAGATAAACAGCGGTCAAACACACAAGAATAATCCAACAGGAATATACAATCCAGCAGTCAATAATCTCGGGTAACGGTAATGTCCAGTAACACGATCGTATGCACCCAAATAGAAACCGTGTGAATCCCCTCCCAAATCACTGAACGTCCAGCTATTTATACTTTATTGGGAATTCGAGATTATTCTATCAAATCAGGAAACTTCCACCGGTATAGCAATGCCGTAAGATTTTAACCCAGCTACGATCACAACCGCTTCTAGAAAGCTCCAAATGATTAACCCATATAACAGTATATACAAGCGTATAGATGTGCAGATGGCGCTGTGCAAATGTGCAGATGGCGCTATGACCTAATTACCATTATCATCCGGGTCTCTTCGTATTTCAGCCATTTTAATTTACTTAAGATAAATCGGTCACGATTACGAGGAAATTCTATGATCATAACCACAGAGCAGAAGGTAAAGAAGTCCACCTCAGCTCTATTGTTCTAGAACTATCCACAGTGACCAATTTTATACTGCAATACTGTGACACTCCCCCTCTTAAAAGAAGAAAGTGTCCAACTTGCAACTTTCTTGACAATTCAAAACATTATTACAAAACAAAATCTATATTACAACAGCAAAATGTTGAGACAAACAATCAGCGATCAAATTGTCCTTACCCTTAATATGTTTGATTTCAATATTGTGTTCTTGTAACACCAAACTCCATCTCAACAATCTCTGATTTTTGTTTTTCATCTTACTTATGAAAAAAAGTGAATTGTGATCACTGAATACAGTAATTGGCAACGATGAAGAAGTAACATAAACATCAAAATGTTGTAAAGCCAATATCATTGCCAAACTTTCTTTCTCAATTATAGAATAATTTCTCTGATGTTTGTCAAATTTACGTGAAAAATAACATATTGGGCGATCTACACCATCTATACCTTCTTGTAGCAAAACGGCACCAGCAGCAACATCAGTAGCATCCACAGCCAGTTTAAAATGTGAATCAAAATCTGGTGCTGAAAGAACTGGTGCGCTTTTGAGTATGGCTTTCAGGTTTTCAAAAGCTGATTCACATTCATCGGTCCAAACAAAAGTTACCCTCTTTCTTAAGAGTCGAGTTAAAGGTTCAGTAATATTTGAAAAATTTGGACAAAATTTCCTGTAGTAACCAGCCATACCCAAGAAACGCATCAGTTGTCTCTTACATGTTGGTCTTGGTAATAGCGAGATAGCACTGACCTTAGCATCTACAGGCTTTACCTGACCCTGACCTACTACATGACCAAAGAATGTCACACATGCATGTCCAAATTCACTTTTTCCAAGGTTGACTGTCAGCTTGGCGTCACTCAGCCGATTAAACAGTGCGCGAATTCTCTGTAGATGATCTTCCCATGTATCGCTGTAGACAATGACGTCATCATGTAAGTCTCACATCCTTCCATACCGGAAGTAACACGGTTGATGAGACGCTGGAACGTGGCTGGAGAATTTTTCATTCCAAATGGCATAACTTTGTACTGGAACAGACCCCCCGGAGTGACGAATGCTGATATCTCCTTCGCACGATCTGTCAGTGGAACTTGCCAAAATCCTTTCAGAAGATCAAACTTTGGCACGAACCTGGCACTTCCCACTTTATCAATGCAATCGCCAATGCGTGGAACAGGGGATGTGTCTGTTCTGGTCAATGTGTTCACCTTTCTGTAGTCAGTACACATCCTGTAACTGCCATCTGGCTTTGGAACGAGGATACAAGGTGAACTCCATTTACTATTACTTGGTTCAATGAAGTCGTTGTCCAATAAATACTTAATCTCTTTTTTCAGGTAGTTTCGTTTAATGAGATTCAAACGATATGGGTGCTGCTTTACTGGATTAGAATCTCCGACATCGACGTCATGTGAAATTGTATCAGTCCGTGTAGGAATGTCGGAAAACAAATGTTCATATTGACTGAGCAGAGTTCGAAGTTCTTCCTGACGCGCTGGCTCAAGATGAAACAACTTGGAATCCAAATTAAGTAGATTGTCAGAATTCTGTAATTTCGTCGCTGTCATGGGCTCTTCACGAGTTTCATTATTATCAGGGTCAGAACTAACTACACTTACAGGGTGTACAGTACTGTTAGGGCTATGTATAACTTTGGTACTGTTAGTGCTATCTCTGTCTATGTATAACTTTAACATATTTACATGGCATAACTGTTTGTTTTAGGCTGTCAGGAGTCTGAATTACATAATTAAGGTCACTTAATTTCTTTTCAATGACATAAGGACCATAATATCTAGCCTTAAGTGGATTACCAGGAATAGACAGAAAAGCCAGAACCTTCTCACCAGGTTTGAAACTTCGTTTAAGGACATGTTTATCATAGGTTATTTTCATACCTTTTTTTTAATTTTAAATTTGACATGGCCAAATCACGTGCTTTGATCAACCTGGTGCGAAAGTCCGACACATATTGCAAGAGACTACATGAGTCAAGATCACTGTCTAGGAACTTTTCCTTTAGCAGTTCAAGGGGTCCTCTAACTGTATGACCAAAGACTACTTCAAATGGACTGAAGCCTGAAGACTCTTGCACAGACTCTCTAACAGCAAACAATAACAAATGTATGCCTTCATCCCAATCTTTCTCAGTGTCAAAACAATAAGTCCTAATCATGTTCTTTAATGCCTGGTGGAATCTTTCTAATGCGCCTTGGCGTTCTGTGTGGTATGCAGATGATTTCTACTGCTTTATTCCCAATTCATGCATGACTTGTTGAAAGATTCCTGACATGAAATTAGATCCCTGATCAGACTGAACAGACTGAGGTAGGCCGACAAGTGTGAAAAACTTAACTAAGGCCGTAACAATAGTTTTTGCCTTAATATTCCGTAAAGGAATGGCCTCAGGGAAGCACACATGATTATTAACATGTATTGATTGCCTGACTTTGTTTTTGGTAATGGACCAACACAATCTATAATCACCCTACTAAAGGCTTCCCCAAATACAGGGATTGGTTGTAGAGGGGCCTTTGATATGGTTTGGTTAGGTTTTCCTACCATTTGACATGTGTGGCATGACCTACAAAATTTCGCAACATCTTTCTTTAAATTTGGCCAATAGAAGTGATTTAGAATTTTGTAGTATGTTTTGTTAACACCTAAATGGCATGAAAGAGGTGTTTCATGGGCTAGTCTGAGGATATCTAAACGATATGACTTTAGTACCACAATCTGACCACTCATCATCAGGTGACACATCTGGCGGTCGCCATTTGCGCATAAGAACACCATTCTTACAAAAGTAACACACAGGCTGTTGAGTTACATCACACTCATCTACTGCCCTGTCAAACAACTTGGAAATGTCCTTGTCACTATGCTGTTCATTAACCAGCTGTGATTTTGACATTTTGTCATTAGAACATTCCAATTTGCTATCAACATGTGGCTTATCGGCCTCATCATTTAAACACACAAAGGTGTCGGCCAAACAAACGTCATCGATGACGTCATCTTTAAGAGACTTTTCAGACTCCTCAGCCAATTTACTCATGGCTCTAGTAACTGCACAAGCAGGATACAAACTTTGAATTTCGTCTTCAACTAGATCATGAATCTGATCCAAACAAGGCTTGTCAGTTACAATCGGGTTAACCCCGACGTTATCTCCCGCAAGATCATTGTCAAGAAGTAATTGAACACCCTCAAATGGTAAACTACCTTTAATACCCACCGTAACAGGTCCAAAAATCAAGTCGGAAGACAGATGAATGTTATGGAGCGGAACGGGTGTGTAATTTACAGAATCTACCCCTTTAATCAGGACATTACTGCCTGCAGATGAAGAATTAGAAAACGGCAAATTATCTGCCAACAAAAGAGACTAAGACGCACCCGTGTCTCGCAAAATCTTCACAGGAGTAGCATTAGAAAAATCAGTTGAAAGTAACACAAAACCATTGTGGATAAATGGTTCAAAAATCTCCATAACAGGATTTGAAAAACTGTCAACCTTATCCTTGATAGAACTAATAGGAACATTATCCTTGGCCATCTTAACGTCATATACATTATGAACGTCACTAACCTGCTTGGGTAAAGATCTTCAAGTGAGGAAACCACTAGGCCTTGATCTTGTTGTCCTCTTTTCAATTTAAACAATTAGCCATCAAATGGCCGTCCTTTTACAGTAGCTGCAAACGGGATACTTATTTTGAGTGTTAAAAGTGGGTGACTGAGGCTTTGTGTTTGACCTTTGACCTTTGTAACTGGGGTTAAAAGTTTTAGGCCTTGAGAAAGAACTGGATTTGTTACCTGAGATGTTAGACGGGAATGAACTTGGCTTAACAGCATTGACAAATGATAATTTGTGTGTCAGAGCGTATTCATCAGCAAATCGGGCTGCTTCGTCTAAAGTGTTGGCATTCTTTTCATCAAGAAATGTTCTAATATCACCATGGATACGCCTTTTAAATTCCTTTACTAGCATAAGCTGTCTAAGGTTTTCAAAGTTGTTGTTAATTTTAACCGAAGCACACCACCTATCAAATAACTGTTCTTTTGAACGAGCAAATTCTACATGAGTCTGAGAGTTTTCTTTTTCACAACTACGAAACTTTTGTCTATAGGCTTCAGGAACTAATTCAGAACCTTTAAGGATTAAATCCTTCACTCTATCACAATTTGATGCTTGCTCTACCGTCAATTGAATGTAAATGTCCCTTGCCTTTCCGATCAAAACACTTTCAAAAAGTAAACTCCAATTTTCTTTTGGCCATTTAAAATTTTCAGCTATTTTCTCAAAATGCAGAAAATATTTATCAACTTCTTTTTCCTGAAATGGTGGGACGAGACGTATTTGACGAGCTGCATCAAATTTTGATTGTGATTGTACAGGTGCATCTGCAGGAGGATCTGTTCGCGACTGTAATTCCAAATGTTTCATTTCTAACTGAAACTGTCTATCTTTCTCTTCTCTCTCTAACTGAAACTGTCTTTCTTTCTCTTCTCTTTCTCTCTCTAACTGAAACTGTCTTTCTTTCTCTTCTCTTTCTCGCTCTAACTGAAACTGTCTTTCTTCCTTTTCTCTTTCTAATTCTAATTTCTTTAATTCCAGCTGATTTTGCAATTCTAATTTCTTTATTTCCAAATAATCAGCTGTTTCCCCAGTTAAATCAAAATCACTTTCATCCCAAAGTTGTTTGCTAACAAAATGTTTAATAATGAGTTTCTTAATTTCTTGCTTTCTCCAAGATGTTTTAGCTCCGAAGCAATCGGAGCTGGGTCAAATGACATGCTGATAATATACTACTCCTCGACGTCACAAATTCAGACAATGTATAAATTTAGAACTATGTTGCAAAGTTGGAATGTAAACAAAGCTCCCGGACAGGCCCCCAATTTCTGTTGTCTAAATGATAATTGAAACAACGCAACAGAAAGATTTTGTGTAGTCGAGGATTAACAATCAAATATTTATTTACAATACTAAAATCATATACAAATTCAGTTAGGTCAATACAGCAAATAAATGAAAAATATAGTCTTACTGTTCAATGCTATACTGGTGTATCTCTCAGAGTCCGTATTAACGTGCAAATCTCTATACAGTCCGTGCCGACGTGCAGAAATCGCGTTCCTGTATTTCTATAGTCCACAACGCTCAGCTGTTGTCCAGTTTCCGTCAGTTCAATTACGTAGATAAAACAGCGGTCAAACAAAATAAGAAGAATAATCCAACAGGAATATACAATCCAGCAGTCAATAATCTCGGGTAACGGTGATGTCCAGTAATCCAGCAGTCAATAATCTCGGGTAACGGTAACGTCCAGTAATACGATCTTATACACCCAAATAGAAACCGTGTGAATCCCCTCCCAAATCACTGAACGTCCAGCTATTTATACATTATTGGGAATTCGAGATCAAATCAAGAAACTTCCACCGGTATAGCAATGACGTAAGATTTTAACCCAGATACGATCACCACCGCTTCTAGAAAGCTCCAAATGAATGATTAACCCAAATAACACTATATACAAGCGTGTAGATGTGCGGATGGCGCTGTGCAAATGTGCAGATGGCGCTATGACCTAATTACCATTATCATCCGGGTTGCTTCGTATTTCGGCCAATTTAATTTACTTATGATAAATCGGTCGCGATTACGAGAAAATTCTATGATCATAACCACAGAGCAGAAGGTTAACAAATCCACCTCAGCTCTATTGTTCTAGAACTATCCACAGTGACCAATTTTATACTGCAATACTATGACAGTGTGTGTTCTTACTCACACCAGCTTTAGGGCGTCACTGTGTGAAGACGGGCGTTGGGTGCGTTAAGATGTCAAGGGTGTTATGACGGTGGGTCCCGTAATTCACCCTTAAACGGATTCACCCCTTTAAATAGAACTAAATTATTTCGATTGTGTATGAGTATAGCCTCTCCCGCTTTCTATACTACTGCCGCTCTGGGCATGCGAAGAATGATGAAACCGAACAAAAATTACCAGTCTTGTCGGACGTTGCTCCACGAGTGCTTCAATATGACAACTCGCACGAACCATTCGAACCACGGATGGCCCACCTTGAGGCCAAAACATCCAATCAAGTTCTCTTTTTGCACTATTCTGTCTGCGCATACGCGCCATAGTCCTACTTTCCCGACACACCAGAATGGTCCTCAATCACTCGAACATCCCCCACGTAATGCCCGCTTTAACTACTACTCATAGCTCGAGACGTGGTCCACACCACGAGAGCTTCAATATGACCCTACGCGTCATATTTGGAAGAGATAGCACCTCAATCTCTCAAATATGCCCATGTGCACCTCCAAAATGAGGTGCACTTTCGCAACTACTCGACTGCGAACGCGCAGCATTACGTCACTGACTATCCAAACTACCCCAAGCGCCCTGTACATGCCGTGACCTATGGGCCCTCTTAGACTCATTTGTCCGCATGTCCAATCCGTTTTACCGCATTTTTTCCGGGAATATCCTAATTTTACTTCCAACCTACTCAGTCACAGGACCTAACCACCCATCCCCTGATCGACCTCGACGAGCTCTTCACGTTGACACCCTCTTAAACCTCGTAGGCCCGTTTCCAAAATGTCCATTCAAAGATCTTTTTCTACTATTCCGTGTCTGTGCATGCGCAGATGGACACAGGAAGTCACCTGACCGGGAAATGACCTTTCACCCGGACGTGAGCCTTGATCTTTGACTCAGACGTGACCTTTGCTACGCATGTGACATCATCCGTGACGTCATCTACCCTCCTCAATTTCTTCCTCAAAACTCTCACCCTCAATAAAACCAGATTTGCTCTTCCTATACTAGTAAAGCGTTCTTCATGAAGAAAAATGTTGTATGTAATATGGTATTCAGTATCATTCTGACATGAAAATATAAGGAGTTGTCTGAGAATCTGGTCGCTTTTGGAAATTTAAAACTTTCCAGAAAAGTCCTGTTGACCCTTAAACTTGGCCATAATTCCTCAATGAGTCAGACATCTGGGAATTGCACAATACACCATCAGCACAATTGCTACAAACAAAATAACCGAGGCATAGGTCTTCACTGCAGTACTAACAGTCGAATTGAGATAGTTTATAACGTCCTTAGTTGCTTTATTGCCGTTATCCACTGCGTTGTGAACAGTTCCGTACATCCAGACACGAGTATGCTCTCCGGCAAAAAATAGCGGAACTTCAGCTTCTCCTAGGATATCCCTGCCCCTCTCATTGGCGCCTGTAAGAAAATATTACAACAATCATATCACATTCGGCATACTCTTTCACCCGAATTGACTGACATGTTGTGTTGTATTGTGTCGGACTCACCAATGCGGTGATCTTTCTGAACAAGAATGTGCAGACCGTTTCTGTGCGCTATGTACCCGAGGCCTGACGAATTGGTTCACTTAACATGTGAACAGAACTGGTGTTTAAATGTCAAGGCAACGCCCAGGATTTGAATAACTATCATCTGTAATGAGAACCATTTGATTTTTGGTGGAATACGTATAATGGTGAAATCACTGTAAATTCATCACACCGTATTCGAGTGTCACTCTACCAAGCACAACACAATTTTATTTTATTGATTTCCCCTCGCTCTACACTTCTTTGGTAGTAGGATTAGAGAAATGATATTTCATAACTGATTTTCTGAGAACGATTAATGTATTCGGAAGAACTGAAAACATGGGGAAATGTAATTCTGTCACGATGGAATTCATGAAAATTTTGAACAAGAAATATCTTCAAAAAATGGACGACAAAGTTTAAATTGGCAATGTGCAAAATGCTTAATTTGTGTAATAACAGCAGATTTTGCAGGTGTAACCATTTGTAACTACTTACCATCCGGCATTGTTTCTTTCTCAACGAGTAAAGTACTGCCACTATATTAATGACCCATATCGAGGATCGATAAAATTTGTCCGATTGCATGGGTGCATACTATGAGAATTTAGCTAGGCCTGGGGGTGTATACTACGGTAATCATTGCTAAAAACTGGGAACGTTTGATCTGGACATTATTGATAGCGAATTATATTGTGAAAACACTGTTGTCCCATACACAGGCAATATTCAATAATTTAGCTTTGAGATTATCTGCAAGTACGTTCACAAATTCGCCCAAGGACTTCTTTTCAGCATCTGGAGGTTAGGTACATGCTTCCCCACTTGTATCAACATGATGCAACAACTAACCATAGAGACTACCACTCCGCGCTTTATAGGTGCCAAGCTGGCCTGCTTGCTTCGAGTAGTCCATGTATGACACATCTGTGGAGAGAGAGAGAACAACAACAATGATTGCATATGTCAATCATTTTATAATCCCCTCCGTCACAGACAACCCAAGCTGGGGGAGCTGCATTGGGCAGGTTTATTACAAGCGTCTAGTCCGTCATTCATAATCCAGCCGTCGTCCATTAGAGAATATCCGCGTCCATAATCCAAAGACCTATTCCATATTCCATATAACAGTATTAGCACCAAATTCAAAAGACAATCATAGTATACATAAACATAGGCTTGTTTCCTGCAAGAGAGAAGCGGTCAACAGTTTTCAATGATGCCGGCAAGACATCATGATGTTCCAAAAATATCAAATCCGTATCGCTGATCAGTATTCTTAATCCATAATATTCGTTATAGAGTCGTCATCTAAAAAATGATGTATCTCAGTCACGCTTTGATTGTGACTGTTCATATGAGTACCATGAGGATCTTGAAGTACATGGATTCATACGGCCCCTAGTCCCGGGTTAAGCGGAATTAGACACAAGTTACGAAACGTAGCGCCATAGATCTTGCACGCAACGTTCGTATTTTGCTATCAGCATGCGATATGTATCGCCAAATTTGAGAAACTTTGAGTGGAGGCGCTTGGTGGAATAGCCCTGTTTTATAAGTTTCTGCAACAATGTTTTGTGACGTTGATTAAAATCATCACATTTAACACAGGATCTAGCAAATGCTACTACGCTCGCTCTGGTACAATGTCAATCTATCATTTGAGAAACTGTCCTTGTGTGGCTTCCTTCTTCGGCATATAGACGTATTGAGTCTCTCCGGGAAAGATTTAGGTCCACAGTCGAAGATGTTTTAGGTCGATTAACCGATGATTATGTAACCGTACTGGTGTGTGGAGGGAGGGGGTGGTCATCGCATCGCTTTCCGCGCAAAATGGAGCCCCCTGGTCTATTTTTGTCTCGCCAGATGCAACAGTTGGGTAGTGTCTCTCAAGCTTTCAAACACCACCAGGTAGTGAGCATTCAAACTGATACATTGAAGTTCCTTGGTTTTACTAAACAAATTCTGCCGAAGAAGATGATGCTGAGACGACGATGGTGACTATCTTTGAACCACAAGACTCGGGCTTTGAATGGGGCAATCATGCTGTCGGTGTGTTGGATGAGCTTCTGGACGAGCTGCGTCTTGCCCGACCCCATCGGATAATCGATGAGGCAAGTGACGGGATGATGGGGATTTATTGGCTGGCGTGGTAACTTGCTCTCGTAAATCTGAAACGGGCCAACAGGAGTGGATGGCTTTTACTCAGTTGGGTCGGGGGTGTAGCGGTACCGTAACAGGTGGGGTCTGTCGTGTAGCAGGTTCTGTGGTAAGCTGGGTCTGTAGCTTGATGTGTACCCTACTAGGCTACGTCTGTACCCGATGGGGCCCGGTGGTCGGACGGGCGGTCGCTCGGCGTGTGACCTGGCCGGTGAGCGTGTCGTTCCCCGACTTGGCCTGCCAAGCGAGATGACGGTGGCCACGTAGTAGCAGAACCTACGAATTAAACGAACTCGTCCAGCCGTGCCAGTTGACGAAGTGATACGTCTTGCTTTGGCGTCGCTCAAGATGCATTCCATACAGTATTAAGGTGCAGTGGATACCTTCACGGACGAACTTCACGTCGTGGCTTCAAGGGAAGCTTTAAGATCTTTCAGCTAATACACCATGGGTTGACGGAGTAGGCGCCGTGTGATCACAAAGTGTGCCTCGCTCCAGTTGGGAATATACGATTCTTCGAACTTGCCTTTGGCTTTACTGATCTGCACTTGGTCACCAATCTGGAATTTATAGGGACGTGAACGCTGCAGAGGCGGCTTGGGATACAGGA
Source organism: Hanleya hanleyi (assembly GCA_036873755.1). Lineage (NCBI taxonomy): Eukaryota > Metazoa > Mollusca > Polyplacophora > Lepidopleurida > Hanleyidae > Hanleya > Hanleya hanleyi. The sequence continues at coordinate 9,876 of JAVTVY010051343.1, read as the reverse complement.
CGCCCCGGACTTGAGCTTCGTTGTACTTGATGACATGGGTGGGGGCTCTCGATACTGCGGTGATGCGCCCGACTGTAACCCTCGACCATCTGGAGATGATATCGAATAAACGCCCTGTATTCCTATAGGTGAATTATTTGTACATCTGGCATTCGAAGATGTGATTGAACCTTTCGACGACCGTCTCGTTGTACGTGTGAACGAAGAACACGTTGTTGGTTTTCAGAAACTGGTTCTCATGAATTCTATTCTTTCAAAGGTCTGTAAGTACAAGGGTTCGCGTCCGGTCTTAAAGATCTGCTTCAATGCGTCGAAGAGATTCTCTCCTCATTCCGTGCGGATGGGCATGACTTAGGCATATTTGTCCCACACTATGACTCGCTTCCGTGGAAATGGCTCAGAGTCACTCGATGTAAGGTTTGAATGTTCCTCGACCAGCCGTCCGCCTCTGGCACGTCCTGTTCGAATACCGCCCATAGATCGGGATTCAGGGTCAAATGCATTGCAAATCCATTCAGCCGAACAGATTGAGCAAAGAGAGGCCGCGGCGGACGTAGACAACGTGACACAAGCGTTGCCATCCAGTTCGCCACTCAGCACCCGTTTGAATTTTTGATAACAACTCCGAGACAGCCTGTAGGGATGTGACAGGTCTGTGTCGCACACATCCCAATGTTTTCGATGAGCTGCATGTGCTTTATCATACACGTACACGAAGTCCTCGAGAGCCAGGCTGAGAAAAGCACGCACGACATGCACCGTCATCCTAAATTGGACTGCACTCTCTCCAGACCCATAAATGAACAGGTAGCCCGCGCGTGAGACTTTTGTAGTGCCCCTAGATGCGTTCCCCGTGAGGCGCACCTGAACAGTGCACGTTCAGAGTCCATTGGCAGTGGAATGCGTAGACCATCGATGGCCTTAACTCACGTGGCTCCTCGGATTAGCTAACTTCACAGGCAGCGCAATCCACATTCACTTCACCAGTCGTGTCACGTGACCCCAGGGTTATAACCCACACACACACCCTGGACTGTCTCTACTAGGCCTCAACTGCGAATGCGCATGCATAGACTTTGTATACCTCTTAATCTACAGCGTACAGTTATCAACAACCCACCCTTGTATTACATATGAGTGTAATGTCAGTTTTCTCGCATTGAGTCCGATTACATTCACCCCGCCCATAACCTGACCGGAAGTGACGGCAGGATTGCTTCAACAATACAGGACAAAAAGGAAATACAAGGCACACTTTGAATACACCAAGATGATTCGTTGATCAGCTTAACCTAGAAGAACATCATTAGGAAAGCACTTACCAACACCGGGGAATGAGTAGACACCTCTGGAATATGGATCCGCTAACCACCTGGTCCGGGTCATCCTAATCACGGAGGCGGTGTCAACGTCACTACCGGATACCGTCCGCAGTCGACTGAGTGCTGCTAAGACAAATATAATTGTATAGAATCCCCAGTATATCAACAATATTTTCCAGATTTGAAACAGTGGATTTGTAAATTCCATTTTTCTTAAACTATGAAGTTCGGTATTTCCTCGGCTTATGGGGAAAATTGGAAGAAAATCTGACCAATCAAAGAGTTCCTGTAGAACGTCTGACCAATCACAGAGTTCCTGTAGAACATCTGATCGATCACAGAGTTCCTGTCGAATATCTGACCAATCACAGAGTTCCTGTAGAACATCTGACCAATCACAGAGTTCCTGTAGAACATCGGACCAATCACAGAGTTCCTGTAGAACATCTGATCGATCAGACTTTCTGCAGAACATTTGACCAATAACAGAGTTCCTGTAGAACATCTGACCAATCACATAGTTCCTGTAGAACATCAGACTAATCACAGAGTTCCTGTAGAACATCGGACCAATCACAGAGTTCCTGTAGAACATCTGATCGATCACAGACTTTCTGCAGAACATTTGAGCAATAACAGAGTTCCTGTAGAACATCTGACCAATCACATAGTTCCTGTAGAACATCTGATCAATCACAGAGTTCCTGTAGAACATCAGACTAATCACAGAGTTCCTGTAGAACATCGGACCAATCACAGGGTTCCTGTAGAACATCTGATCGATCACAGACTTTCTGCAGAACATTTGACCAATAACAGAGTTCCTGTAGAACATCTGACCAATCACAGAGTTCCTGTAGAACATCAGACTAATCACAGAGTTCCTGTAGAACATCAGACCAATCACAGAGTTCCTGTAGAACATCAGACTAATCACAGAGTTCCTGTAGAACATCTGACCAATCACAGAGTTCCTGTAGAACATCAGACTAATCACAGAGTTCCTGTAGAACATCTGACCAATCACAGAGTTCCTGTAGAACATTACACTAATCACAGAGTTCCTGTAGAACATCAGACTAATCACAGAGTTCCTGTAGAACATTTGACCAATCACATAGTTCTTGTAGAACATCTGACCAATCACATAGTTCCTGTAGAACATCTGACCAATCGCAGAGTTCCTGCAGAACATTTGACGAATAACAGAGTTCCTGTAGAACATCTGATCAATCACATAGTTCCTGTAGAATATCTGACCAATCACAGATTTCCTGTAGATCATCTGATCAATCACAGAATTTCTGTAGAACGTTTGACCAATCACATAGTTCCTGTAGAATATCTGACCAATTACAGAGTACTTGTAGAACCTCTGATCAATCACAGAATTCCTGTAGAATATCTGACCAATTACAGAGTACTTGTAGTACATCTGATCAATCACAGAATTCCTGTAGAACATTTGAGCAATCAGAGAGTTCATGTAGAACATCTGATCAATCACAGAGTTCCTGTAGAACATCTGACCATCTGAACATCTAAAACTTCATGGCACTATCACACTCATCAAATTCATTCCACTTCAACACTCCCTGGTACTATTTCACTGTAATCAACACCTTGGTCAACTGATGTGGATATTTATGATTAACTCGGCAATGATACGGGCGTTTATATTATCTTAGCACTGTATATTTTAACCTGCAATAGTTTTCCAACCATATACCCAAAATAATATATGCTACTCTCCGGATCAATACCGTTGGAATATCTTATTTTCTATATCTTATAAATAACATGGATAGCTACAGACAGACAGACAGACAGATAGACAGACAGATAGTTAGATATTACGGCTTTAATGTACAAAACTTCTCCACATACTTGCTGAATGTATGCAATGATGTACTGGCTGAAAATCTGATTACAATAACACCGTCAGGAATATGCAAAAAAGTAGGCCAATTCAGAGAAACCCTACGCTCATACTATTCAGCTTGTATCACTGGCGTCCCTTCTCTCCTTGTTCCCCCGCTGATTCACATCGCCAAGTTCGCGCCTCTTGGCCGTAAGGGGGCGCTTTATCTGGTTACCCAATCGATGTGCCGTAATAGCTCGGAGATAACCAGATTCCTCATACTAACCACGATTGGCTAACTACCTCACGTGACCGAAATTACGTCATGCCTTCATGATAGTGAGATCACTACTCTCACGTAATGTGGAAGCCATGGCAACATTTTGACAGCGACACGCCCTCTAACCACATCACTCAAAGGAACTTTTCCCAGGCTTTATTAACAGTCAACATTCAATTCAAAATCTGAAACAATTGAACGGTGTTTTCACGTTACTATTCTATGCAGCTTGATCTCCTTATGTACTCATGACGATAAAGTGTGGTCTTATCAGTGGGATATTAATAACATTTACAGGGATTTATTTATTAATTATTTGAAGGCATCAGTGAACAAATGTTTGCAATCAGTTGACGAACCTTACTAAACAATGGAGGAAGTTATCCAAAAATCTGTTCACTCTTAATTCAGAAATTAACGTAATTAGAGCTGTTTTGCCGTCCGTTTATTGATCGGTTTCGCCGTTAACGACATATAACGTTTGAAAAGGGAGACAACTCATATTGCCAAGACTCTTCCGTAAGAGTGTTTTTGATTGGTCATTGGTGATTGGCCTATGCAGAGCGCCCCCTTACGGCCAAGAGGCGCGAACTTGGCGATGTGAATCAGCGTGGGGAACAAGGAGAGCAGGGACGTCAGTGATACAAGCTGTTTATCAGCGTAGAGAAACCCTGTCTCTAGCTAAATAGTTCTGTTTATTTTGGAAGCGACCCGACACCACTATGCTTGACCCCTATCTGTCTAATGTAATAATGAATGGCATATCTGCATGAGAGGTTAGAGTGTATACCCGCATAGCAGGTAACTTAGTAGTATATAAACGTTAAACCTGGTAGAATTTTTGAGGGTGTGAGTGAGAGTTGTGGAGTCACGTGGACCTGACGTCACGTCCGGTCGAAGGTCACACCCGCGTCAAGGTCACACCCAGTTCAAGAATCATTTCAGGGTCAAACGATCACGTACGGGTCAGGTAACTACCGGTGTCAATCTGAACATGCGCAATCGGGGAATAGTAGAAAAGGGACATTTGGATGGACGTTTTCGGCTAGAGGTGGACCATCCATCGTCCAGAACGGTCGAGTGAGGCATTAGTTTGAAGCTCTCGTAGAGAAGCGTCCGACTGGACTGGTGTGTAGTAGAAGTAGGGCAATGACGCGCATGTGCAGTCGTGGAATTGTGGCAAAAAATATCTCAATGGTACGTTTTTGGTTGGAGGTAAACCATCCGTGGTCTGAATGGGTCATGTGAGATGTCATATTGAAGCACACGTGGGGTAGCTTCGGACTAAGGGGTTTTGTAGTGGAAGAAAAGCTATGGCTCGCATGGCCAGGCAGGGAACTGTGAAAAAGGTCATTTGAATGGTCGTCCGCGTTCCACATAGGTCGTGCGAGGTGTCATATTGGAGCACTCGTGGGGGGAGGGGGGAGAGTATGACTAGACCGGTGTGGAAGTAAGGCTTTGGCGCGCATGTACAGTCAAGGAAATGTGGGAAAAGGGCATTTGAATGGAAGGTTTGGGCAGAGATGGATTATTCTTGGCTCTAATGGAGAGTGGATCATATCCTATTGAAACTGTTATCGGATAGAGTCAGACTGGTGGTAATACATGCATGCGCACTGTGGGAGTAGTAGAGAAAGGCAGTTTCGGAGTTGGTGACTATGCCGCTGGCAGTTAAAGGCCATTATTTCTAGGAACTCCGCAATAAATGCATGTGGATATTGAAAAACTCAAAATGTCTTACAGAAGAACTTGATGCGAAAGGGCAATACATATCTCATCAAGTAGCGTTTGCTAGATCCTGTGTTAAATGTGACGATTTTAATCGACGTCACAAAACATTATTGTAGGAACTTATAAAACAGGGCTATACCATCAGCGCATCCACTCGAGGTTTCTGAATTTGGCGATACATATCGCATGCTGATAGCAAAATACGAGAGCAGCGTGCAAGATCTATGGTGGTATGTTTCGTTACTTGTGTCTAATTCTGCCTAACCCGGGGTTAGGGGCCCTATAAAACTATGTATTTCAAGATCCCCATAGTGATGATATGAACAGTCACAATCAAAGCATGACTGCATGAGATACATCATACTCTAGATAACGTCCTTGCAACGAAAATCATAAGGATGTCTTGGCGAGTCAATCGGCGAAGAGGCTCGGTTATGGACGCGTAACTCGGAATGAATCTTGACACATACTGTGCCTTACCAAGGAGTGATTTGACTTCACTTGCACTCTGTGGTGGTTCCATCTTGGTTATCACTTCAATTTTGCTGAGTTCTGCCGAGACGCCATTTGCGTTGAAGATGTGTCCATAGAATCCAATCTCGCTGGTGGAGAAAATACATTTCTCAGGATGAAGTGTATCGCCGCTGTCAGAGAGCCTTTGAAGCACAGCATGAAGGTTCCGATTATGTTCAAATTGGTTCTTTCCAAAAATAATGATGTCATCTGACAAGTTGAGACAACCAGGGATGTCCTGTAGTAGCTCGGCGATTTTATTTTGGAAAATCTCAGATGCTGCGTTCACTCCGAAAAGAAGACGTTTGTAGCGCCTTAATCCAAGATGGGTGCTGAAACACGTGATGTTACGGCTTTTAGAGTCCAGTTCCAGCTAATGATATCCGGCCGTTAAGTCAAGTTTGCTAAGAACAGTGGCAGAATTGAGATCAGCGATTAGATCGTCAATTGTCGGCATCGGATGTTTCTCACGTTCTATGGCCTTGTTGGCTTCCCTCATGTCTACACAGATGCGGACACCTCCCGATTTCTTCGGCACCAGGTCCATCTACTTTTTCTATTATGTCCAAAGATTCGAACCTCCGCAGTTCTGCCTCGACATCTTTGCGAACATGAAATGGTATGCACCGATGAGGTTGCTGTTTTGGTTTGACATTGGGGTCAATATATATAAGTGGACTTGTTTCCCTTTTATCTTGCCGATACCTTGGAACAAGTTTGGAAATTCTGTGACTATCTGTGACTTGGACAGTGGACTAGCAGATGACTGCTTAACAGCATTAACACTGGGTGAAATGTGCAGTAATTCCAGTTTTTCGGCTGTTTGACAACTGAGCAGGTTGCCACTTTTCCCACTAACAATAAAAAACTGGGCCAATGTGTGAGAATTGCTATGTTCAATGTCGACAAGGAGTGTACCCACCACAGGTAAGGGTTTTTCATATCCATATGGAAATAAACGTGTCTTTGATTGTCGTAAAGTCAGTTTCTTGCCCGCCTGCTGCTGTAATTTCTCATATGAAGCACTATCCAGGATATTTACAGACGAACCAGAGTCAATCATGACGGAAACTGGGATCCCATTGATCAGAATTTCACAGGCTGGACTGACTTTATCAATGACAGGAGACTGTGGCATGACAACGTACACATACTCGTCATCATCATCATCGTAATATCTGGCAGATGGTTCAACGCGTACATTACGGACTTCCCGTTTTTGCTCTTTTCTTTGGCGAGACAGACAGACAGACAAAAAATGGTCCAATTTTCCACAGTATTTACAAGTCTTTTCTTTGGCTGGACAGGATTTGGCATGTGGCAGGCTATATCGATCCACAATAGCGACATGTTGATGATCCCTGAGAATTAGTTGTGGAATGTGCACGGTTACGTACGAAAGCCGAGAGGGTTCTTCAGAGTTTTATTTTTTGACTTCTGACTTCCGACTTCCGACTTCCGACTTCTGACTTCAGTCTTAGGATTTTTTTTTCTTTTTTAATGCATTACATCTTAAATTATGAAACATGGAATAACACAATGCCATTATTAAGGCATCGTGTGCTTGAAAAGCTGATTGCATGTACTTTTAATAATCAGATAACCATTGAAGTTTATTTTTTTGATTTTGACTTTCGACTTCTGACTTCAGACTTCTAACTTCCGACTTCCGACTTCCGACTTCCGACTTCTGACTTCCGACTTCCGACTTCCGACTTCTGACTTCCGACTTCCGACTTCCGACTTCTGACTTCCGACTTCTGACTTCAGACTTCAGACTTCAGACTTCCGACTTCAGACTTCAGACTTCTAACTTCCGACTTCTGACTTCCGACTTCAGACTTCTGACTTCCGACTTCAGAGTTTTTATATTATTTATTTATATATTTGGGAGTAATAATGGTACAATCTTATGATATGATTGGGCTTGACAAAATTAGGCTTAGTTTTTTTTTATGTCCAAGCATCTAGGAAATCAGAAAATCGTACATAATATTTGAATAATCGATAAATATATTGACAGCCCCTTGTCGCATTGATGCGTAAATTATCATACTATATTATTCGATAATGTTTTGGAAGTAATTATGATCGGTTGAATATAATTGTGCAAATATTTGATGTAATTGAGTCGCATCTATCTGTGGCATATTACGTTACCACATTTTTTTTAATTTAACCCCTGGACAGGTCCCAAAAAGCCCAGGCCAGATAGGGTTAACCCAGAATATATTTTAATCGATAATAACTGGTACATTTTCTACCTGAAGTTGCCAAAATTATCATAAATGTAAGCTTATTACTTCTTTATTGTATTTGATCCATATTATCATATTTACACCAGGTATCAATAGATGAAAAACCCGCTCGATAAACGAACCGGAGCTCACGCGGTGGTCCACGTGCTGTGCACTTGTCGCCGCCACTGAGACAAGACAGCATCGCCCAACGATTAATGTAGAAAGGGCGCATTAAATGTGATTATTCGTAATGTACCGGTATCAAATTGTGCAATTATATTATGTAATTGAGGCGCCTTTGAATTGTGACATAAGGCATTTCGATTTACATTAGAAGTTATCGCATTTTAATAAACAGAACATAACTAAAGATAGACTTCAATGGTTATCTGATCATAAAAATACATGTAATCAGCTTTTCAAGCACATGGTGTCATAATAATGGTATTCTGTTATTCCATGTTTCATAATTTTAGATGTAATGCAATATAAAAGCAAAAAGATCCTAAGTCTGAAGTCAGAAGTCGGAAATCAGAAGTCGGAAGTCAGAAGTCAGAAGTCGGAAGTCAAAAAGTAAAACTCTGAAGAACCTTCTCGGCTTTCATAGTTACGTGACTGGGATTTCCGACGATTACCAAATCTACCACGGTTGTAGCTGCGACCGAGACCACGTGACTGACGTTTTGTGTCATCGTCTCTTGTTGTATTATTGACAGCGTTGACATACTTCGGTGCTGTACTAGCATTAGCACCTTCCACTTCAGTGGCATGCGTTTCACTGATTTCCATGGCACGCCCTGCATCCAACAGATCTGTGAGCGACAGGTTTTCGCGCAGAGCTCGACGTCTGAGTTTCTGTAAGTACTAGCCAAGTTGACATGGCTTCGTTCGTTCCTACTACGCCATGAGTCCTCTCATTGAACTTACATGTACACTCCGGGATCACACGGCTCCAGGAGTCGTTCGGCTCTATCCGGCAATAAATCAACCCCTCCCAACTCTCTGTCTATTGTTTTTATCGAGTTCGGCAATCAGTTTGATTGCCGTAAAGAGCTCGTCCGTCTGCAATCAATCTTCAAACATCAACGGTCGTTTGAATTCCTTGTCTCTGCCGCCATGTTATTCATACACTCAAAATAAAATTCCGTTTACTCGAACGGAAAAAATCCGTCCCCAGGGAATCAAGGGAATATTCCGTTATTGTAACGGATTCCTATTTTTTAACGGATTCAACGGATTTTATTATCCGTTAAATTTAACGGAAAAGTCCGTCCCCAGGGAATCGAGGGAATATTCCGTTATTGTAACGGATTCTTATTTTTTAACGGATTCAACGTTGGGCCCTTGCTGGTAACCGGAAATTTATTAAATTTTATCCCATGCAAACTGGGTTTATATTGAGTGGACTTTTTCACGTAACTCTAACGTCCGAGTTAAGAGAATAATCCTCTCAGTATATAGATCATCGGAATCGTTCGTAATATCCAATGTTTAATGATTTTAACTCAAACCGCATTGATATTGACTGCGCTGATTAACTCTCATGTGGTTTTTAATTCAGTGCTTTCTCTTTGTCGAGGAAGAAATTAAAAAAAATTAAAATTCTATCGATCGGACAGAGTCGGACATGTTTGGCATATAATTCCGATATTGCTCATTAATCGCAAACGTAATTATACATGCAGATAAATTTTAAAATTACAATTTCCTGCTCATAAAAGTAAAACAAATGAGTAGGTTCATTCAAGTTAGATAACTCTTGGTGCGGTGATGCCCACGACGGCCCGGTGTGGTTAGGTTAATGTGGAGATGCCAACACAGCCCAATTCAGAATGTGGGCTTCCCAATACTTAACCCACTTGGGGCCAGTGTAGGGTTGCCCATGCCCCCACAGCCCGCGACATGCCCACGTTTGCCCAGGTGGGACCA
>JAVTVY010051342.1:0-25004 GCA_036873755.1 Hanleya hanleyi | reverse complement strand
ATTTGCAGTCCATAAAGGATGGAATAGATGTATATTATTATGGTTTTGCGAATTATTTTTCAAGTTTCTGAAGTATTTCCCATGTTTCTGGGAGGAAATTCAGTGGAAAATTACCAATAATTTGACTTGGTTCCATCTCTTATTTACATTTTCCCGTGTTTCTGCTATCATTGGAAAGCGAAAAAGCAACCACGGCCTTCATATTGCCGAATGGATGCACATTATTAAGAAGAAATAGGTTAATTTTGAGTTTTGTTCTCGAAAATCCTGCTAAAATTGTCAAAAGTGATCAAAACAAAGATGGGGTAGGGGGAAAGTTATCGGTCAGATTTCCCACAATAGTATGTATAACTGGCAAGTGTTGTATACCGCCATACTCGCAAACACTCTGAGATTACGATAAATGTGAATAATTAATTTCGTAAAAAACATCCTACCCCTTAAGGTTGGCCTCCACAGTTTCGTAGTAATGGCCCCTCTCTAATTTCATAATACGATAGACTGCCCTTGTTCTGCTACATCATAATTCTTCTTGTCTTCTTAATAGCTTATATCTATAATGCCATCCTATTCAGCATTATCAACGCTGCAAGCGAGTACGTACAAATCGAGTGCTGGCTTCGTCTACACGCTGATCGGGATCATGGAGTAAAGTTTGTCCTGCCTCAGTTATGCCCCTTGGGTGTGCCTAAAAATCAGGACTCATTTACGGGAAGAAAATCTGACAAAAAACGGTTAGGTTGACACCCACTTTTGTTTGCCTTTTTAAGTTGAGATCGGACCAGGGAACGTGTGTAAGAAGTTTAATTAAAATCGCTCTTACAGATTTTTCTGGAAATTGGGCCGAATTTGACCATTTTTCGACATTTTTAAGGGGTTTTCTAGGAAAAATGAAGCAAGCATGGAGAAGAATGTTCGAGTTTAAGTTTTCTATAACATAGCAGTGGTATATCTTAAAATAATAGTTTCATCGTGCTCTTTCAGAAAATATATACATATAAGTGATTTGGGTTGAAGGTTTTACGACAACTGGTGGCCGAAAAACGGACCCATGGTCTATTCCATGCCGAATGAAAGAATCTCTGGAGTGCACCCTTTAAGGCATAATAGTGGAGTCTATGCATTATCTTAATGTAGACTCCGTTACGGAGCTGAAATGTGTCATTACGCCAGATTGTTTAATTTTGACTGCCAAGTTACACCTGAAACGCTATTTTCGGAAGCAGGTGGAAAGAAGACCAGGAGTTCGATTAAAATAATCCACAGTGTGTCCATTAGTATACTATTGGGGTTATTGCATACTGTATTCTATACAGGAGTTATCTCCCCCTGGAATGAGATTTCGGTAGATATCATGGCAGAACTAGGTCATATCAAAATGATATCAATTTGCCAGTGTAAATTTTCTTTACAAGAGAACCCATTTACAGTCCATAAAGGATGGAATGGATGTATATTATTATGGTTTTACGAATTATTTCTCAAATTCTGAAGTATTTCCCATGTTTCTAGGAGAAAATTTAGTGCAAAATTACCAATCATTTGACTTGGTTACATCTCTTATTTGCATTTTCCCGCGTTTCTGCTATCATTGGAAAGCGGAAAAGCAACCACGGCCTTCATATTGCCGAATGGATGCACATTATTAAGAAGAAATAGATTAATTTTGAGTTTTGTTCTCGAAAATCCTGCTAGAATTGGCAAAAGTGATCAAAACAAAGATGGGGTAGGGGGAAAGTTATCGGTCGGATTTCCCACAATAGTATGTATAACTGGCAAGTGTTGTATACCGCCATACTCACAAACACTCTGAGATTACGATAAATGTGAATAATTAATTTCGTAAAAAACATCCTGCCCCTTAAGGTTGGCCTCCAAAGTTTCGTAGTAATGGCCCCTCTCTAATTTCATAATACGATAGAGTGCCCTTGTTCTGCTACATCATAATTCTTCTTGTCTCCTTAATAGCTTATATCTATAATGCCATCCTATTCAGCATTATCAACGCTGCAAACGAGTACGTACAAATCGAAGGCTGGCTTCGTCTACACGCTGATCGGGATCATGGAGTAAAGTTTGTCCTGCCTCAGTTATGCCCCTTGGGTGTGCCTAAAAATCGGGACTCATTTACGGGAAGAAAATCTGACAAAAACAGTTAGGTTGACACCCACTTTTGTTTGCCTTTTTAAGTTGAGACCGGACCAGAGAACGTGTGTAAGAAGTTTAATTAAAATCGCTCTTACAGATTTTTCTGGAAATTGAGCCGAATTTGACCATTTTTCGACATTTTTAAGGGGTTTTCTAGGAAAAATGAAGCAAGCATGGAGAAGAATGTTCAAGTTTAAATTTTCTATAACATAGCAGTGGTATATCTTAAAATAATAGTTTCATCGTGCTCTTTCAGAAAATATATACATATAAGTGATTTGGGTTGAAGGTTTTACGACAACTGGTGGCCGAAAAACGGACCCATAGTCTATTCCATGCCGAATGGATAATCCCTGGAGTGCACCCTTTAAGGCACAATAGTGGAGTCTATGCATTATGTCAATGTAGACTCCGTTACGGAGCGGAGATTTGTCATTACGCCAGATTGTTTAATTTTGACTGCATAGTTACACCTGATGCGCTATTTTTGGAAGCAGGTGGAAAGAAGACCAGGAGTTCGATTAAAATAATCCACAGTGTGTCCATTAGTATACTATTGAGGTTATTGCATACTGTATTCCATACAGGAGTTATCTCCCCGTGGAATGAGATTTCGGTGGATATTATGGCAGAACGAGGTCCTATCAGAATGATATAAATTTGCCAGTGTAAATTTTCTTTACAAGGGAACCCATTTACAGTCCATAAAGGATGGAATGGATGTATATTATTATGGTTTTACAAATTATTTCTCAAGTTTCTGAAGTATTTCCCATGTTTCTAGGAGAAAATTGAGTGCAAAATTACCAATAATTTGACTTGGTTACATCTCTTATTTGCATTTTCCCGCGTTTCTGCTATCATTGGAAAGCGGAAAAGCAACCACAGCCTTCATATTGCCGAATGGATGACCATTATTAAGAAGAAATAGGTTAATTTTGAGTTTTATTCTCGAAAATCCTGCTAGAATTGGCAAAAGTGATCAAAACAAAGATGGGGTAGGGGGAAAGTTATCGGTCGGATTTCCCACAATAATATGTATAACTGGCAAGTGTTGTATATCGCCATACTCGCAAACACTCAGAGATTACGATAAATGTGAATAATTAATTTCGTAAAAAACATCCTGCCCCTTAAGGTGGCCCGCCACAGTTTCGTAGTAATGGCCCCTCTCTAATTTCATAATACGATAGTCTGCCCTTGTTCTGCTACATCATAATTCTTCTTGTCTTCTTAATAGCTTATATCTATAATACCATCCTATTCAACATTATCAACGCTGCAAACGAGTACGTACAAATCGAGTGCTGGCTTCGTCTATACGCTGATCGGGATCATGGAGTAAATTTTGTCCTGCCTCAGTTATGCCCCTTGGGTGTGCCTAAAAATCGGGACTCATTTACGGGAAGAAAATCTGACAAAAAACGGTTAGGTTGACACCCACTTTTGTTTGCCTTTTTATGTTGAGACCGGACCAGGGAACGTGTGTAAGAAGTTTAATTAAAATCGCTCTTACAGATTTTTCTGGAAATTGGGCCGAATTTGACCATTTTTCGACATTTTTAAGGGGTTTTCTAGGAAAAATGAAGCAAGCATGGAGAAGAATGTTCGAGTTTAAATTTTCTATAACATAGCAGTGGTATATCTTAAAATGATAGTTTCATCGTGCTCTTTCAGAGAATATATACATATACGTGATTTGGGTTGAAGGTTTTACGACAACTGGTGGCCGAAAAACGGACCCATAGTCTATTCCATGCCGAATGAAAGAATCTCTGGGGTGCACCCTTTAAGGCATAATAGTGGAGTCTATGCATTATCTTAATGTAGACTCCGTTACGGAGCAGAAATGTGTCATTACGCCAGATTGTTTAATTTTGACTGCCTAGTTACACCTGAAGCGCTATTTTCGGAAGCAGGTGGAAAGAAGACCAGGAGTTCGATTAAAATAATCCACAGTGTGTCCATTAGTATACTATTGAGGTTATTGCATACTGTATTCCATACAGGAGTTATCTCCCCTGGAATGAGATTTCGGTAGATATTATGGCAGAACTAGGTCATATCAATATGATATCAATTTGCCAGTGTAAATTTTCTTTACAAGAGAACCCATTTACAGTCCATAAAGGATGGAATAGATGTATATTATTATGGTTTTACGAATTATTTTTCAACTTTCTGAAGTATTTCCCATGTTTCTGGGAGGAAATTCAGTGGAAAATTACCAATAATTTTACTTGGTTCCATCTCTTATTTGCATTTTCCCGTGTTTCTGCTATCATTGGAAAGCAGAAAAGCAACCACGGCTTTCATATTGCCGAATGGATGCACATTATTAAGAAGAAATAGGTTAATTTTGAGTTTTGTTCTCGAAAATCCTGCTAGAATTGGTAAAAGCGATCAAAACAAAGATGGGGTAGGGGGAAAGTTATCGGTCGGATTTCCCACAATAGTATGTATAACTGGCAAGTGTTGTATACCGCCATACTCACAAACACTCTGAGATTACGATAAATGTGAATAATTAATTTCGTCAAAAACATCCTGCCCCTTAAAGTTGGCCTCCACAGTTTCGTAGTAATGGCCCCTCTCTAATTTCATAATACGATAGAGTGCCCTTTTTCTGCTACATCATAATTCTTCTTGTCTCCTTAATAGCTTATATCTAAAATGCCATCCTATTCAGCATTATCAACGCTGCAAACGAGTACGTACAAATCGAGGGCTGGCTTCGTCTACACGCTGATCGGGATCATGGAGTAAAGTTTGTCCTGCCTCAGTTATGCCCCTTGGGTGTGCCTAAAAATCGGGACTCAATTACGGGAAGAAAATCTGACAAAAAACGGTTAGGTTGACACCCACTTTTCTTTGCCTTTTTTAAGTTGAGACCGGACCAGGGAACGTGTGTAAGAAGTTTAATTAAAATCGCTCTTACAGATTTTTCTGGAAATTGAGCCGAATTTGACCATTTTTCGACATTTTTAAGGGGTTTTCTAGGAAAAATGAAGCAAGCATGGAGAAGAATGTTCGAGTTTAAATTTTCTATAACATAGCAGTGGTATATCTTAAAATAATAGTTTCATCGTGCTCTTTCAGAAAATATATACATATACGTGATTTGGGTTGAAGGTTTTACGACAACTGGTGGCCGAAAAACGGACCCATGGTCTATTCCATGCCGAATGAAAGAATCTCTGGAGTGCACCCTTTAAGGCATAATAGTGGAGTCTATGCATTATCTTAATTTAGACTCCTTTACGGAGCGGAAATGTGTCATTACGCCAGATTGTTTAATTTTGACTGCCTAGTTACACCTGAAACGCTGTTTTCGGAAGCAGGTGGAAAGAAGACCAGGAGTTCGATTAAAATAATCCACAGTGTGTCCATTAGTATACTATTGAGGTTATTGCATACTGTATTCCATACAGGAGTTATCACCCCCTGGAATGAGATTTCGGTAGATATTATGGCAGAACTAGGTCATATCAAAATGATATCAATTTGCCAGTGTAAATTTTCTTTACAAGAGAACCCATTTACAGTCCATAAAGGATGGAATAGATGTATATTATTATGGTTTTACGAATTATTTTTCAAGTTTCTGAAGTATTTCCCATGTTTCTGGGAGGAAATTCAGTGGAAAATTACCAATAATTTGACTTGGTTCCATCTCTTATTTGCATTTTCCCGTGTTTCTGCTATCATTGGAAAGCGAAAAAGCAACCACGGCCTTCAGATTGCCGAATGGATGCACATTATTCAGAAGAAATAGGTTAATTTTGAGTTTTATTCTCCAAAATCTTGCTAGAATTGGCAAAAGTGATCAAAACAAAGATGGGGTAGGGGGAAAGTTATCGGTCGGATTTTCCACAATAATATGTATAACTGGCAAGTGTTGTATACCGCCATACTCGCAAACACTCAAAGATTATGATAAATGTGAATAATTAATTTCGAAAAAAACATCCTGCCCCTTAAGGTGGCCCTCCACAGTTTCGTAGTAATGGCCCCTCTCTAATTTCATAATACGATAGACTGCCCTTGTTCTGCTACATCATAATTCTTCTTGTCTTCTTAATAGCTTATATCTATAATGCCATCCTATTCAGCATTATCAACGCTGCAAACGAGTACGTACAAATCGAGGGCTGGCTTCGTCTACGCGCTGATCGGGATCATGGAGTAAAGTTTGTCCTGCCTCAGTTATGCCCCTTGGGTGTGCCTAAAAATCGGGACTCATTTACGGGAAGAAAATCTGACAAAAAACGGTTAGGTTAACACCCCTTTTTTTGCCTTTTTAAGTTGAGACCGGACCAGGGAACGTGAGTAAGAAGTTTAATTGAAATCGCTCTTACAGATTTTTCTGGAAATTGAGCCGAATTTGACCATTTTCGACATTTTTAAGGGGTTTTCTAGAAAATGAAGCAAGCATGGAGAAGAATGTTCGAGTTTAATTTTTCTATAACATAGCAGTGTTATATCCTAACATAATAGTTTCATCATGTTCTTTCAGAAAATATATACATATAAGTGATTTGGGTTGAAGGTTTTACGACAACTGGTGGCCGAAAAACGGACCCACAGTCTATTCCATGCCGAATGGAAGAATCTCTGGAGTGCACCCTTTAAGGCATAATAGTGGAGTCTATGCATTATCTTAATGTAGACTCCGTTACGGAGCGGAGATGTATCATTACGCCAGATTGTTTAATTCTGACTGCCTAGTTATACCTGAAGCTCTATTTTCGGAAGCAGGTGGAAAGAAGACCAGGAGTTCGATTAAAATAATCCACAGTGTGTCCATTAGTATACAATTGAGGTTACTGCATACTGGACTGAGATTTCGGTGGATATTATGGCAGAACGAGGTCCTATCAGAATGATATAAATTTGCCAGTGTAAATTTTCTTTACAAGAGAACCCATTTACAGTCCATAAAGGATGGAATGGATGTATATTATGGTTTCAAATTATTTCTCAAGTTTCTGAAGTATTCCATGTTTCTAAGAGAAAATTGAGTGCAAAAATTACTTCAATAATTTGACTTGGTTACATCGCTTATTTGCATTTTCCCGCGTTTCTGCTATCATTGGAAAGCGGAAAAGTAACCACGGCCTTCATATTGCCGAATGATAGACCATTATTAAGAAGAAATAGGGTTAATTTTGAGTTTTGTTCTCGAAAATCCTGCTAGAATTGGCAAAATTGATCAAAACAAAGATGGGGTAGGGGGAAAGTTATCGGTCGGATTTCCCAAATAATATGTATAACTGGCAAGTGTTGTATACCGCCATACTCGCAAACACTCTGAGATTACGATACATGTGAATAATTAATTTCGTAAAAAACATCCTGCCCCTTAAGGTGGCCCTCCACAGTTTCGTAGTAATGGCCCCTCTCTAATTTCATAATACGATAGACTGCCCTTGTTCTGCTACATCATAATTCTTCTTGTCTTCTTAATAGCTTATATCTATAATGCCATCCTGTTCAGCATTATCAACGCTGCAAACGAGTACGTACAAATCGAGTGCTGGCTTCGTCTACACACTGATCGGGATCATGGAGTAAAGTTTGTCCTGCCTCAGTTATGCCCCTTGGGTGTGCCTAAAAATCGGGACTCATTTACGGAAGAAAATCTGACAAAAAACGGTTAGGTTAACACCCCTTTTTTTTGCCTTTTTAAGTTGAGACCGGACCAGGGAACGTGAGTAAGAAGTTTAATTGAAATCGCTCTTACAGATTTTTCTGGAAATTGAGCCGAATTTGACCATTTTTCGACATTTTTAAGGGGTTTTCTAGGAAAAATGAAGCAAGCATGGAGGAGAATGTTCGAGTTAAATTTTTCTATAACATAGCAGTGTTATATCTTAAAATAATAGTTTCATCATGCTCTTTCAGAAAATATATACATATAAGTGATTTGGGTTGAAGGTTTTCCGACAACTGGTGGCCGAAAAACGGACCCATAGTCTATTCCATGCCGAATAAAAGAATCTCCGGAGTGCACCCTACACACACAACACCCTAAGCCGCCATTTTAAACCCACCCACTCACATCCCAGGTCAATCAGTGCAACCGAGTGAGTGGGTGGGTTCAAAATGGCGGACTTTCAACGGCGCAGAGAAAATAACCGGCCGCCATTTTGAACCCACCTACTCACATCAAACTCACGCATGCGCACCTCCCCAACCTCCCCCAATTGTGACGTCAAAACAGGTTCTGCGCATGCGCAGTGGGGAGCACCCATTCCGTTTTACTCTATGTATACTACTTTCGTGTAACTACAAAACCTCAAAACCTAAATTTATGTAGATGAACAAAAATTTGTCTATCACTAAGTCACGCTGAATGGCAGTCCTTCCTGTTTAGTGATAAGTAAGAGCATCATGGTTTATTTCTGTCATAATTGAAAATTGTTGAGCGCTTCAATCTTACGGCAAACGCTCTGGTCTTATTTTAATTTTTCATTTTAAGCCTATTCGGAACTGACGATAACTTTTTCACGAAAAAAGTATTTCGTATAGTGACACTGAATATTGAATGTTAGATCTGATGCATATACTTTGTTTTTACCTTATTTGTATCCAGTACATTTCAAAATATCTAATATGTCTAAAAGACGACACAAACCAATATGATATTTGAAACAAGGCAGAGGCAGATATGTTGATATCGAAAACACTTTTGCTTAAAATGTCACCGTTTATCTATGTATACCAGAAAGTCGAAAACTACCTAAAGCCCAAATCCAAACGTCCGTCGACGCTGATTAACTTCGCGTTGACTGTGAGAGTTCACAGTATGAAAGCTCGGTAATGTTCTGTAAGAAGCACTCTAATTCAACTTTTGGATTGGCAAACGCGGTATAGCACGAGAGATTATTGTCGGGTGAACGTACATCAAACCTCTTTTCTTCGTTAACGTATTTTGTCTCTCGAACACTTCGATAATTGTTATTGTGAAATTAAGTTGAAATTGTTAACGTATTGATATCCCAATAATATAGAGGGTAGGCAGTGCCGATGTGGCCCAGAGCTGGTTATTCCTAAATGTACGAGAGACAAACTGATCTGTGACTTCACGGGACATTCAAAGTCGTACAGGACTGATCGATATCCGGGTGAAGTGCACTTTGAGTATCATACGGTATGTATTATGAGAAGTATCGTAAATAAAAGCACATATTTATGCATTCACGTCAAATCCGCTTTGACATGTCATTCAAATGGTCATTTTCTAGAGCGTCTCTCGCAGCCGCAAACAGACAGAATATAGCAAATGAAATGGTTTCGAAAGTATTCCGGTTGCAAGCCTCGTCCGTTCATGCCCCAAATGGTCCCCTTTATGGCAAGCATCCCTTGTATAATTTGAACTGTAAAGAAAACAAAGAAGCATACTTGAAAATAGACACGTGTAAGCTTGTCATTGCCAAGTTGTCATACATATATTTGCTTAATACAATTTTACAAAATTCTGCAAAACTACAGGGCAACTACATATAAAGTAACAGGTTTTATTATTATTTTGCTACATCCGAGACTTTGTACATTAGTAGTGGGAGCCTGTGGTGACAATAGATCTCAAAGGACACCCTCACTAAGATGTATAATGAAAATAGAAAATTAATATGAGGATAATTATTTCATAAGTGAACAACTCGTCAACGTGTTACCAAGCCTTGTATCTGTAGTAGGGGTTTCATAACATTGTTTCTTTGTATATGCAGCAACCTTGTTGACACCAGTGTTCAAGATGCCACCCAAGTCAAACTGGTCACCGTGCTGTCTTTCTATAATATTTTTGATTCTGGACGGACAGTGCAGACAAGTGCACTATTGTTAGCAAACACCGGTGAGAAAGAGAGATGAGGAGCTCGAATAATTCCTGATATACACCGTTGTTAAACAGTGTCGGCAAGTCGGGGATTGTGTTCCATTGTATTAACATTGGCTGGTCAAGGTATTCAATCATATAAAATATGGTCTTTCTTGGTGTCATTGCCATAAAATTTCCACGGACCAATGCTTAAAGTCAAACGTCCTCCTATAGCCACATCAAGTGAATCTAGCAGAGGGTTAATTTCGAATACGACATCTTTTCTTGTGGAAGCTTACCTCGTCAATATATCCGAAGAAACTGGCGAACTCCTGACACGAATTTCCCAACTGTAGAGCCGCATGTACCCTCTGAATGTTACCTGCCAAATGGAAAGTATTGTAATTGTAATATCCTAAAACTTATACAATAAAGAACATTTTACATACCCCCCAATATGTCGATCAACGCCCCCCCCCCAATATGTCGATCAACGCGTGTTCAATAAACAATTTTTCCAAGGTTTGAAGCTTGTTAGGGATACAGTAACCTTAAACACATTGATACGGCAACTTATGTGCGTTCACCTTTAGTATTCTCTAATCGCTTTACGCCGTCCACTGTCAGTGATATAGCTGACCCGTCATATCGCAACTCGACATCTTTCCAGGCGTTGCCTTGCTGTAAACGAAAAAACGTGAACTGTACCATATCTATACTACTTTTACCAGACCCTGGAATTTCGCGAGTTTATTATTTGTCTCACAATATAATACAACATTTAATAACACAGTATGCAATTGTGTGGAAGTTTGACAGAACTACACAGGTAGGACGAGGAGTAGTTAGGTTGTTAGTAATTAACAGACATGTATGAGGACGACTACTATGGAAGAAAGAGCGGTCGAAATTCGAGCTAGTTAAAAGAATTACAAGCGTCTGGTCCGTCATTCATAATTCAGCCGTCGTCAATTAGAGAATATCCGCGTCCATAATCCAAAGACCTATTCCATATTCCATATAACAGTATTAGCACCAAATTCAAAAAGACAATCATAGTATACATAAACATAGGCTTGTTTCCTGCAAGAGAGAAGCGGTCAACAGTTTTCAATGATGCCGGCAAGACATCATGATGTTCCAAAAATATCAAATCCGTATCGCTGATCAGTATTCTTAATCCATAATATTCGTTGTAAAGTCGTCATCTAAAGAATGATGTATCTCAGTCACGCTTTGATTGTGACTGTTCATATGAGTACCATGAGGATCTTGAAGTACATGGGTTCATATGGCCCCTAGCCCCGGGTTAAGCGGAATTAGACACAAGTTACGAAACGTAGCGCCATAGATCTTGCACGCTACGTTCGTATTTTGCTATCAGCATGCGATATGTATCGCCAAATTTGAGAAACTTTGAGTGGAGGCGCTTGGTGGAATAGCCCTGTTTTATAAGTTTCTGCAACAATGTTTTGTGACGTTGATTAAAATCATCACATTTAACACAGGATCTAGCAAATGCTACTAAGCGAGATATGTATACGCCATATGTAGGTCCCACTGGAATATTACTATCCAGAAAGGGATAGTTTACGATGTCGAAATTGTAATCATCTCTTTTGTCATAAAGTCGACGAGAGAGAATGCCCGCTTCATTTTTATAGAGATAGAGATCTAAATAAGATGTGCCTGTAGGGCTATCTGTAGTTTCCTTCAAATCCAGTGAAGGTGGATATATATCTTTCACTGCGTCATTTATATAGCGATTATCCACAGCGAGAAGATCGTCTATATAGCGTTTGGTGAATGAGAAGGAACGGGATTTGAATGGATCGGTTTTTGAAAGCGCCTGCATATAGTCATATTCATAAGAGAACAGATATAGGTCAGCCAACAGGGGTGCACAATTAGTACCCATTGGAATACCTATATGCTGTTGATATATTGTGTAGCACAATCTTCGGCTTACTTTGAATGGAACTGAGCTTTTATTAGCTATGGCGCAGAATACATCTGGGAAGTTAGGTGCGCAAAGCAGGTCATGTTGGCGTCGATATTTCAATGGATACTAATTGTGTACCCATTTTGGCTTACCTATATCTGTTCTTTTATGAATACGATTATATGCAGACGCTTTCAAGAACAGATAATTTCAGAGCCGGTTCTTTTCCATTCACCAAACGCTATATAGACGATCTTCTTGCTGTGGATAATCGCTATATAAATGACGCCGTGAAGGATATATATCCTCCCTCACTGGGTTTGAAAAAAAACTGTTGGTGTTTGGTGAATGGGAAAGAACGGGATTTGAAATTATCTGTTCTTGAAAGCGTCTGCATACAATCGCATTCATAAGAGATATAAATAAGCCAAAAGGAGTATTTAGACCTATATCTCTAAAAATGAAGCGGGTCTTCTTTCTCGTCGACATCATGATAAAACAGATGATTACAATTTCGACATCGTTAACTATCCCTTTCTGGACAGTGATTTTTCTGGACAGTCAGGGCATGAATTTACCATAAAACTTTACCAGACCATCGGGCTGGTATATTTCATTATACAAAGGTAAAATTCTTTAATTATAACCAGCCAGTAGGGCTTGTGGCAATTTCGAGCCCTGACAGTGATATACCAGAGGACCTGCATATGGCGTATACATATTTCACATTGTAGCTTTTGCTGGATCCTGTGCTCATTGTGACGATTTTAGTCAACGTCAGATAACATTATTGTAGAAACTTATGAAACAGGGCTATATCATCAAGCTCCTCCCTTCGAAGTTTCTCCAATTTGGCGACACATATAGCATGCTGACAGCAAAATACGAGCCTAGCGTACAAGACCTATGACAGTACGTTTCGTAACTTGTGTCCAATTCCGCCTAAACCTGGGCTAGGGACCGTATGAACCCATTTATTTCAAGATCCTCATAGTGTTCATATGCACATCCACCATCAAAGCGGGACGTCTTTACAACAAAAATCATATGAATTAAGAATACTGATCAGCGATACGGATTTGACATTTTTAACATCGTGATGTGTTGCTGGCATCATTGAAAACTGCTGACCGCTTCTGTCTTGCAGGAAACTAGCATAGTTTTATTTATACTATGATTTATTCTTTTAAGTTGGTACTAAAGCTATTATTTGAATTAGATCTTTGGATTATGAACGCGGAAATTTTTAAATGAACGACGTCTGAATATTGAATGACGAGCAAGACCCTTGTATCTTCGGATATATGATCAGATTAACTTTTCTGTATGAACCTCTCAGCCGCAAAACAAAAAAACAGTATTATTTTAACGTTCAGGGGCAGAGGGTCATCTTTAGGCAACGATGACCAAAGATGACATTGTCGAAGCTTGTGAAATGTACGTTAATTTTAATCAACGCAATGAGATCCAACAAAGGCATAACTGAAATTGGTACGACAAACTGGATATTTTCCCCAAATATCTAGCTATGAGAGCCAAATGCAGCCACAGTGTGGAGAATAAGACAAGTCGCTTTTGCATTCTTCACTTTGTTCCTATTAACGCTTAATCTGGGCCAATCACACTGTGATTGATACATGAATTCTATATAACTTTGAGTATCGATCCAAAACTGAAAGAGACAAATAAGGATACACAAACAGAAACAGTTGTTGTTGTCTTGGTAATATGAATCAGGGGTTTTGAAAGATTTGCACGCAAATGGTCCGTTTGG
This sequence comes from Hanleya hanleyi, assembly GCA_036873755.1. NCBI lineage: Eukaryota > Metazoa > Mollusca > Polyplacophora > Lepidopleurida > Hanleyidae > Hanleya > Hanleya hanleyi. Next base: position 11,318 of record JAVTVY010051342.1, on the reverse strand, counting down.
AAATGGACTCCTCAAAACGGATGACGGTTTTCTTACGGAGATAGGACATGGCCGCTCGATTGCAAATAATACGATTAGATTTTAAATCTAATAAATTTGTGATTAAACGAGCCATATTTATAATCATTAGGCTACCGTACAATACACAGAAAGTTACCTGTTGAACCATGGCGACCTTACGTCCGGAAAAGTCGGTCGTTATAATGCCCTCCGTCATGGAATTAGTTCTGTCCAAGGCTACAGCCACCGTGCATCTTGTCTGGCAATCACTGTTAGATACCAGTGACTCAGGCTTGGACTGTGTGCCTGTTATGGAAATTTCTTGATAACGGAACGTTATGGCGAAGGTATTCCCCAATTCTTGGTTGGCGTAAGCCCACAGCATTAGCTTCCCGCCTTCGAATTTAGCCGCGCCTCCTCCGATCATGCCCATATTTGGGTCCCGGATAATTCTTACATTTCCACTAGGTGTTGTAGCCAAGTTGCTGGACGAGACATCACCAAAATCCACGTCAAACGGGAGATGTATATTTGGCTGGCATACTGAAATGAATGGACAAAAACATGACGTTTATAGACGTTTCGCTCTGCTGCTTCATATGATATAACACAGATGTGACATGAAATTACATTTCAGAATTATAAAGCCGTATCTGTAGTTTGTGGGAACGTGTCTCCCTGAAATCATGTTAGAATGTGAACTATTTAAAAGGATCGTTGAAACGTTTTTCTGCCAATTTGTCATTGATAAACTTTGTACATGACTTGCCTGGATTGTTGACCGGCCTCTGGATGGTAATACGGTCACTACACCAACACGCAACTGAGGAAAACGAGAGACCCGGAGGACATGACATAACTGTCCGACCCATCATAAACTTGGTGACATCCGCGGGAAACGGCTGTAATAACCCAGTACATGCTGAAATAAAGCCAATGCCGTTCATAGTTTCGGTGTACTATTGCATATCGAGGAATATTGCATGATCAGGCACATCAGGCGGCTGATCAGAGAGGTGATACTGAGTTCTCGATTCAAATGCTCTCTAAAATAACTCTCCGAACATATCAATAGACTTTGGTGATCTTCCTTTATCGTTACCTTCTTTCTTCTATTATATGTTTCATCTATATATTAAGCATGTATATAATATTCACCAATATGTGGTGTGTTATATACTAGTTCTGATCCCTGGTTGTGTTGTTCAGGGATACGATATCACGTTAGGTTCTGAGAAAGGTATTCTGGTGCAATCTACCACTTTATATAGAAAAAATTGCCTACTGGGTGAAGGTCAAAACAAAATCCTATAATTTTCTAATACAATCGTCAAAGGTCTCTATGCGAACTTATGGATAGTGGAAAATGTATAGTGGTAATCCATTTCACTGTTTTTTGTGTATGCCAATCTATTCAGACACTTAGTAATAAGAGGGTTTGTTTGATATTTTAACTACATATGTAGGATAGTTGAAGGTTTGTCAACAATCGTCGGTTAGTGCGGTTATAACTCGGTATTTATTTATTTATTTATGCGTCATATTTTCAAACAGCAGACCTGTCAGTGCCGACCCCCTTATTGTGCACCACGAGTTATATAACTCAACAACAGTCACATTTGGGAGTTGTCCTTACAGCTTTGGTGATAGTGGTGATACAATTCACGAAGTGAAGACGAATGCTAATCCACATGTCAGCGAAGCCTGGTGACAAACGCTACTCTGCATATCGACAAAACTTGGTGGCAAACGCTACTTTAAATATGGACAACGTTTGGTGACAAACGCTACTCTGCATATCGACAAAACTTGGTGGCAAAAGCTACTTTAAATATGGACAACGTTCGGTGACAAACGCTACTCTACATTTGGATAGAGCTTAGTATCAAACGCTACTCTACATATGGACAAAACTTGGAGACAAACGCTACTTTAAATATGGACAACGTTCGGTGACAAACGCTACTCTACATTTGGATAGAATTTGGTGACAAACGCTACTCTACATATGGACAAATACCGACCTGCTACTACAATAGCGGCAACTTGATAGGGACAATCATCGTTACATCTTGGATCGAAGACACAACCTTGTCCAGGATCAAATCGTCTGTTCAACCCGCAGCATGCAGGGGTTCTCGATTTCCCTGCATTGCATTCCCAATATCCTCGACATGTTGTTGTGAGACCGTACGAAGATACTGTTGAGCCACGACACGGATCTACAAAACAGGAATATTTCAGGTAGATAGTGCAAAAATTGCACGTCAGTTGATGAAAATATTTTTGTTATGTTACATATTGTTCAAAATCTGGGAGAATCGCCTTTGCATAGACGACTAAATATATCTCCGCTTGATTAGTGTTCGTGACAGTGTTAATAACTATTCGGAAGGGTGGTTTTTTTGGATAGAAATGCACATGTAGAATTGTTGTCAAATTTTCAAACAACACGCATATCAATGTTTATCTACAGTTTTTAGCAGGGATCACTAAGTTGCTGCTCTTGTCAATACATTTGTCTATCTATTTCCATGTTATTCAATACATATCGTTAGCATGGCAACGAAAAAAACCACAATCAGTCTTATGCGCTTAAAATTTTGCATAATTGTGTTGTACAGTTTTAGAACACTGAAGATATGATTATTCGTGTACATTTATCTCCTATTTAAAATATATTGAGGTATCTGTCTCTATTTTAATTGATATATATTGATATTATAATTATCACAGTACTTGTTTGTTTTCTGGCCTGTGTAATCATCGTGCTCAAGGCGATACATGAATTGATGTCGCGTACATGTAAATATACAATGAGTTATTATCACGGCACGCGCCAGGTCCGGAAAGGCCGAAAATTTAAGATGGTACAATTATATCTTTAATAACTTGAAACATCAAACAAATGACCTGATGAAAATTCTGTAGTGTATGGCCCAGTTAGTTACTTGAAAGAATTATCTGCATGTATGTATCTGCTACATACGTTGCAGCTGTAATAATGCTGTAATACGTACGAGCGAACTAGTAGTTTCGTACAGACATGGTTTACATGTATACCCCACACTGGCAGTTTCACCTGTATTAATTCTAAACAAAATGGGTTAGGCCAATACTTATTGTTATGTAGAGTGTCATTTTTACTGTATCGATATATTTCGTCCCATCTTGTTTTTTTGCATTGGATCAATATGGATGCAATACCGAGTATTGCATAGCGTACAAGACATAAATAAGATTTCCGATATGATATCCTGCAAAATGGGTTAGAGCTTACATCGATCATTGCATAGTACATATCATATTTGAGAGATGATCATTTAGCGAAAACAACCCGTAACGTGCATGACCAGTCCCCCAGTAGGCTTGACAATTCATCAAAGCTGACCACCATCGTTCTATTATTGCGAACATCTAACCTGTGGTACATTGTACTTGGGAAGCTGGTTTGCAGGTGAGGTCTCCATAGTCAAAAAACTGTCCCCATGGACATTTCTTGAGGACCGGGCGGAAAGGGGCGCTCACTCCTACACATTGGTAAAACAGGTAACATTCCGTCTCGTGTCTAGCATAGGCCACTCCGGCAAGAAAACGACAATTATCGCAAGGGTCTGAAACAGGATGGACATACTATCTATTAGTACTGTCTACCCACATCAATAGTATAAGAAATAGTCTGCCTATATTTCATGTCTTTCTGATCCGAAGATAATTTGAACAAGTCCAGGGTATTTAGAGAACGCAGATTCCAAGAACGAGACAAATAAGCAAATAACCGTGCGAGTTCAGAAGATGCATTTTGTTCTTAAATCAGACTGACTAAAATAACAATGAAGGGGAAGCTGATAATAATAAATAAAGATAATAAACGACAACAAAAACCGCCGCACTACTGTGCAAGAATTGAGTCAAAAGTCAAAATTAAGACGGCCCAGGAGGAATCAACTCATATCAACGCAATTATTTCAAAATAGTTACCTGCTTGATATGTTACAATTTAATCTGGAAGCCAGGGAATATCTCAAAGAAGGAGTAAAGGTGTTCTAGTTTTGCGTTGAAGGTTATTCTTCATCAGCTGATTTGAATACTGAAGGCAAACAGTACTTACTGGCACTTGTTGCTGGAGTAGTGGTCGTAGTTGTCTCTGAAAATCAACATATTCTATTGGTTTACAAAATTGTGGCAGTGCATGAGGTTTAGTTTTGGCGATCAAAACTTTCATCCGATTAAGAGAAGGTTATGAAAAGGCTTATCGCCGCTGACGTTTGTTGATCGAAATTATTTTGGGGTGACATTAGTGAAACATTAAAGAAGGCGTGGTACAACAGTTGTGGTGACTTGCAGATACAATACCCTCTGGTAAAGTTATGTGACGGGGCTTTTCCAGTCACAGTAAATTAAGGTTGTATAATCACGAATATTCTGGATCGCATCTTGATTTACTGAGAATGGTTTCTGTCTGGATCACATTGGAGATCTTAAATGACATATTAGAAGAGGGTGAGCACTAATGACATATTGGAAAAGGGTGAGCACTAATGACATATTGGAAAAGGGTGAGCACTAATGACATATTGGAAAAGGGTGAGCACTAATGACATATTGGAAAAGGGTGAGCACTAATGACATATTGGAAAAGGGTGAGCACTAACGACATATTGGAAAAGGGTGAGCACAAATGACGTACAGGAAGAGGGTGAGCACTAATGCTATATTGGAAAAGGGTGAGCACTAACGACATATTGGAAAAGGGTGAGCACTAATGACATATTGGAAAAGGGTGAGCACTAATGGCATATTGGAAAAGGGTGAGCACAAATGACGTACAGGAAGAGGGTGAGCACTAATGCTATATTGGAAAAGGGTGAGTACTGATGACAGATAGGAAGAGGGTGAGCACTGATGACATATTGCAAAAGTTTGAGTACTAATGATACTTTGGAAGAGGGTGAGCACTAATGATATATTGGAAAAGTGTGAGTACTAATGATACATTGGAAGAGGGTGAGTACTGATGAAATATTGCAAAAGTTTGAGTACAAATGATACTTTGGAAGAGGGTGAGCACTAATGATATATTGGAAAAGTTTGAGCACTAATGATACATTGAAAGAGAGTGAGCACTTATGATATGTTAGAAACGTTTGAGTACTAATGATACATTGAAAGAGGGTGAGCACTGATGACATATTGGAAAAGTTTGAGTACTAATGATACATTGGAAGAGGGTGAGCACTGATATATTGGAAGAGGGTGAGCACTAATGATACATTGGAAGAGGGTGAGCACTAATTATATATTGGAAGAGGGTGAGCACTTATGATATGTTAGAAAAGTTTGAGTACTAATGATACATTGAAAGAGGGTGAGCACTGATGACATATTGGAAAAGTTTGAGTACTAATGATACATTGGAAGAGGGTGAGCACTAATTATATATTGGAATAGGGTGAGCACTAATGATATATTGGAAGAGGATGAGCACTAATGATACATTTGAAAAGGGTGAGCACTAATGGCATATTGGAAAAGGGTGAGCACTGATGACATACTGGAATGGGATGAGCACTAATTGCATATTGGAAGAGGGTGAGCACAAATGGCATATTGGAAGAGGGTGAGCTCTAATGACATATTGTAAGAGGGTGAAAACTGATGACATATTGGTAAAGAGTGAGCACTAATCACATATTGGAAAAGGGTGCGCACAAATGAGATATTGGAAGAGGATGAACACTGGCGAAATATTGGAAGATGGCGAGCACTAAGGACATTGAAAGAGGGTAAGCATTAATGAGATATTGGAAAAGGGTGAGCACTAATGACATATTGGAAAGAGTTTGAGCACTAATGGGATATTGGAAGTGGGTAAGCATTAATGAGATATTGGAAAGGGGTGAGCACTAATGACATATTGGAAGAGTTTGAGCATTAATGGCATATTGGAAGAGAGTGAGCATTAATGACATATTGTAAGAGGGTGAGAACTGATGACATATAGGTAAAGGGTGAGCACTAATCACATATTGGAAAAGGGTGCGCACAAATGAGATATTGGAAGAGGGTGAACACTGGCGAAATATTGGAAGACGGCGAGCACTAAGGACATTGGAAGAGGGTAAGCATTAATGAGATATTGGAAAAGGGTGAGCACTAATGACATATTGGGAGAGTTTGAGCACTAATGGCATATTGGAATAGGGTGAGCACTAATGATGTATTGGTAAAGGGTGAGCACTAATGACATATTGTAAGAAGGTGAGTACTGATGACATATTGGAAGAGGGTGAGCACTGAGCACATATTGGAAGAGGGTGAACACAAATGAAATATTTGAAGGGGGTGAAAACTAACGAAATACTGGAAGACGTTGAGCACTAAGGACATTGGAAGAGGGTGGGCACTAATGAGATATTTGGAGAGGGTGACAATTGATGACATATTGGAAGACGGTGAGCACTGAGAACAGAATGGAAGAGAGTGATCACTAATTACATAATGGGTGAGCACTAATGACATATTGGAAGAGTGTGAGCACTAATGACATATTGAGAGAGGGTGAACACTAATTACATATTGAAAGAGGGTGAGCACTAATGATATATTGGACGGGGGTGAACACTGACGTAATATTGGAAGAGGATGAGCACTAATGACATATTGGAAGAGGGTGAGCACTTATATTCAAACGAAATACAACTACTACTATTGAGAAGGATGGTGTTCCAAAACATATTAATTTAGGCAATTAACGAGAATAGAATCACACCAACCACCCGATGAAATCACGCGCATATGTACATGTATGGAAATGATGTCTATACCGTTAATAAATGAGATATATTTATCCATAATTGCCTGTTTGGAAATCCTTCGAATTTAATATTTCGCATATTTGCTACCTTTCTACTACATACCTGGACATACGGTCTTTGAAATAGTCAGAGTTAGATCACCGAGCTGATTGAAATCAGGAACTTGCAAAAAACGATCTGGAGAAGAGACGACCTCCAAAAGTTCTACACTATCAATTCTTGTACCAATACCAACAGCAACAATATCGATGTCTTCAGCCTTTGCAGCTGTTGCCTGCTCGATTGTCGCTGTTCTGTTTCTGGACCGACCGTCAGTTAACAGGATCATGATACGAGGAACCCCGGCACGTCCCTCGGTTGTCATGATGTCACGGACTCTCTCGATGCCGAGATGGGTCAATGTTCCTCCCCTATCATGTGTGAGTGCCCGGATAGCGGCCGCTAGGACAGGGAAAGGCTTGAACGGTCGAAGGCGAACTTCCTGTGTAAACGTTTCAAAGACGACCGCTCCAGCTACGATACCATCATTGGGATTAAGGTAGAGTGAACCGAGAACGCTGATAATGAATTGCTGCTCTTGGAGGTAGTTTTCAGCAGTCATGCTGTCTGAGCCGTCATAGAGAAACATCAGGTCTGCTAACTGGCTACATCCTAAGATGAAGAAGATTCATGGACAATATATCTAAGATAATTATGTAGTTAAACAAAAACGAAAAAATTGCGAAACGGTTGAATTTTTAACGAAGAGAAATATTAGAAATTGTTTTCGCTTATATTATTGGCATATTGCTTTCAGTATATAGATGAATTTGACTGACCTCTCGGAGGTGGTGCTTGCCTCTCTATGCGAGTGCTTCTTGTTGAGTCTATGATCGCCATGAAGATCAGCAAACTGACCAGACGTAAAAGCTCCATGCTTCAAGTCACCAGTGTAAATCCTTCGTCTGTGGAAAATATATTTAGATATACTTTTAGATATTTTGATATATTTTAACATTGATATGTAGCCTAAGACTTTGGCACTCCGGTCTGTATTGTCCTCCAGCTCTGTGTGGACACAACCATATGTCTGATATTTGTCTTTTTGCATAGTTAAATTCAACCGAGACTATGATACTTCCGAAATGACTTTGAAACTTTTTGTTCACTGTAATTCGACTGTTGTCAAGAAATATGAACGTTTTCTACAAGTGACCCCATATTGAAATGGGTACAACATTTGACATATTTCACCATATAAGCTTACGTCTATAGTGAACGTTCTTGTACGTTGAGGAAAATTAAGTTTTCTTAGAGGAGAACGATTAATAGACAAGGTTTCTCACATAATGCTGGTAATAATTGACTTTCACTTCCACTTACATTGTCTATGTTGCAGATAAGAATATATCGTAAACTCCAAGCGTGTAAAGTTTCCACTTATGATGTTCCGTAGGCACGTTCTTACGAATTGTTGCTCATCGAGTCCCTTGGTCGTATATATAGTCGTTTAGAGTCTTCATTGGCTGTTATACTTATCACCGCTGCATATATTTGACTGTCATGTATGCGAGCTGATCTTATATGAGTGACAGAAGACAACAAATTCGACTCCTCTTTTTCTCCGTATATACATTTTTTTCTCTCTTCAACACAAAAGTCTATAAAAGTTTGCGGACCCTTATTCGATAATGGTCACGTGATAAGCCTTCCAGAACGCCTTGACTCTGTGCGGCCTAAAGACCTTTTTTCTGTTTATGGTCATCTGTTATGTATAAATAGAAATGAATATTAATTGTTCCCATACGTGGGTGGTAATTATAGCCGAATTCAGGCCATGATTGGCGTCACATCCCCGAAAAAAATATGTTGTAGTTTATATCGTGCAGCGAGAAATTCAATCTAGAGTATGACATTGGTATGTTATAGTATCAGTACGCTTGTACTCTGCATAACATGTTTGTATTATAGATGTGATGATGAATTCTATAACTGAGGCCATCAAAAAGACGATATACGGCTGATAATCTGAGACAGACACATAGATTTACATAATATCACAAGTCTCCACGAATGATGTCGTGTCAGATACAAGGCTTTTCGTCATGCGACAGTTTGAACTGACGTCATCCAGAGACACCTGTGATAGCATTAATCAGAAACTCTAATGTGTCATATACTACTGCCCTTCTTGACATACATCACAAATTACCAACCCCTCAAATAACACACTCCATACTGAATGAATCACATGTTTATCTGCATTCCTATTATTCCTTATATTGCAGGTTCTAATAAATGACTGGTCAAATATCATCTGTGTTCACATTGCACGTGAAACGTGAATATAGCAGTCACATGAAAGACAAAAATGATCAGCAATTCTTGATAATGTTGGAAAGGTTTCTCTCAAATTCTTCGACCGATTATAATGTTTCATATCGCTTATCGGCTATCCCCCAAATGATGTTAGTATATGATGTCTCACAAAATATAGACAACTCTGTAAACATACTGAGAATTGTTTTAGAATAGAAAACATACATATTGTGAATTGAATATGTCATTTTTCTTCAACAGATATGATCAATTTTGTACAGATTTCAGAAGGGTCAGGTAATAAGCATTCTCTCAACGTCAGAGTTTGTAACCTCCAAACCGTCAGTAAACAAATATATGACAATAGGAGATATACAATATGATGCCATAAGAATGGGTAATAAGATACTTTCAAGTTTTTGCGAGATTATCAGGCTATGATGAACAACCCTTCATCAGTTTAGTTAAACAAGACTGTTAAGGGAGAAGAGGACGTTCATTTCCTGCTCTTATGGGGCTACAACATGGTGATTTGTCAAATGTTTCAGAACAAGCTGAATTTTCTAACAAAGTACCCAGACATCTTAAAATGGAATAAAAGTCAACAGAAGACACAACAGAACCATATATGCGTATTACTGGGCGTTCGATAGTGTGGTAGGACTGACCAAAAAGTTAGCATTTTAGATTCAACGGTTGTAGGGTGCAAAGTGCTCCTGAGGTTAAACATTATTCTCCTGGAATCCCCCAAAATTCACTCTTAGTCTCTTTCAACAAAAAAGGAAACTTGTACATGGCTAATAAATGAACCTCCTATAATATTACCCACCCCCATCCTAATTCCCCGCTCGCACCCCCTCCTGGACATAGTGCTGGAAAGACTGGGTTTATCTGATATACCGTTAATATTTTCTGAGAAAGCATATTGTCCCCCTGTTTGAGTTTATGAGTTTAGTATTATATAGCAAAATGGGTTGATTTTGACATCGGAAAGTTTGATTTAATGAGCATGAAGCAAGAAAAAGTGAAATTTCCTTATGTATTCAGTGTTATGGTTTTTAAGTGGTATACATGCATTTGGCTGCCATATTTTTTAACGAGTATGGTGACCCCAATTTTTTTCACGGATCACCTTCTCTTAACCTGATGAAAAAATTCTGAAATTTAAAAAAAACATTCAACCTCTAGAAATGAACGTTTTCTCATCCATAAACAATGTGATCCCGTCCCGGTAACGCAAAACAGAGGTTATCCGCAATCTCTACAATCACACGTCAGAGACTAAAATCTCATAGAACCAGATTTTGTATTGGTGCAGCCGGGCGATGATTGAGGTCGCCGGCATATAACAAATGCTACCAGACGGCTGTGAAGACGCTATGAATAAACAATAAACTTTGAATGAATATTCGATAAATTAGTAGAATGGCCATGACGTCGATTCTGGTATTTAGTCTGGGTGCCCATTCTGAGAAAGTGGGATAGACAACGATTCTTTTTTTTCCTAGTGTAGCTAATTTTGTCCTACAAGGCATATTGTACCCTGGACAGCCGTCCGATCGAGTAGAAAGGTATGAGCGACCTCAAAAACACAGGGTAGCCGATCATTTTTCGTGATCTGATAAAGGGATAGGGTAATTTATACTACAGTAACTCCCTTAATTTCTCTCCAAACTGTTCAAATGAGATATTAGTTTGCTCAGCACTAAATTAATAATCATGCAATATCTAATTCTGAAATGAAGTCTGAAGTTAATCCGCTGAAATTTACAAAAATACGTTTTCAGTGGGCAGTAACTAAGCACTTAGATCGACAAAACAATCGCCATGTTGAATTAGTTTGAGCAGCGTACAGATGAATACTCCCGTAACATGATGAAAATCAGAATGGTCTCACAATTAGGGGTAGGGTTGAATCATCATGGTCTCACAATTAGGGGTAGGGTTGAATCATCATGGTCTCACAATTAGGGGTAGGGTTGAATCATCATGGTCTCACAATTAGGGGTAGGGTTGAATCATCATGGTCTCACAATTAGGGGTAGGGTTGAATCAGAATGGTCTCACAATTAGGGGTAGGGTTGAATCATCATGGTCTCACAATTAGGGGTAGGGTTGAATCAGAATGGTCTCACAATTAGGGGTAGGGTTGAATCATCATGGTCTCACAATTAGGGGTAGGGTTGAATCATCATGGTCTCA
>JAVTVY010051341.1:0-25160 GCA_036873755.1 Hanleya hanleyi | reverse complement strand
GACCGGAATGGTTTGGCACCTAATAATTCATAACAAACAATCCCCTAGTCTTGTGTACTGTGTCACGTATCCAACAAAACATTAGCAATAGCCATCAATCAAATTCAGGGGAGAAATTTACAGAACGCCCATCTCACATGATCCTTCTATAACAGAAGAATTACAGCAACATCTCACATGATGCTTCTATAACAGAATAATTACAGCATCAGAAACAATACTTCGGATGACAGCCGTCTATTCAAGCTGAACTAATCCCACAAATGATGTATCACTGTAGTGTCAATCATGAATATGAAGTAAACTGCACCCTTCATCAGCCAATTAAGCCGTGTCCTCTCGTATTTGGGGAGTGAATGAGTAGAAGGGTTTAACGTCGTTTTCAACCTGCTTTCAGTCATATCACGACGGTGCCTACATATGTGCCAGAACACGAGAGTGCTCACAGTTCCTATTGCCCTGGGCACTGATCAGCCCAGCCAGTACAGCACCCGGTCACCCATCCAAGTATTGACCGAGCTTAACGTTGCTTAACTTCGGTGAACTGACGAGAACCGGTGTGTCCAACGCTATAAGCCGTACCTCTCTTTTTTTTATCGTTCCTTTGACCAATGACATTGCCGGTTTCACCATAAACGTAATTGTTTCGACTTTGTCAATTTGATGATCTCGCACGCATTTGGTTCGTGGTCACGTATTATTTCAATGCTAAAACGATCAAGTAAGAACGCGCTATATACGATATCGTGTGTTTTATGATCATGTCAACTGAAAGAGTAATCGTTAACTTTAGCCGGTGTCTTTCAAAGAGGACGCAGAACTGTATTTGTATGTATTTGTTCAGGCAACAACGATATTAAAGGGTATCCTCAATGGGGTTTTCAAACGACTGAAAACTACTGAAATACATAAATTAATATGTATTGAGTGCGTATTATTTTATTTATTTATTGATTTTATTTGTCTAAAAGAGAAAATAGCCGCAGTAAACGCTATTTTCGGAAACAGAGGAGAATCAGTGACGTCAACGAAGAAATATGCCAGTCTGTCTACAATTACATTCCACAAGGAGAGGCTTGCATTTCTCGATCAGTTGAAAACATCTTTTTGTATTTTTGCAACATGATAGTTCAGATGGATATCTAAATCATAAATTTGGCGAATATGAGTAATTTGAGGCTAGCTTGACCACGAAAATAGAGGAAGTGCTGCACTTACAGTAATGACAGTGGACATACCATCAGACACTTTTGAGGGCTGCTGATGCGACCATAAATACATGTGGAACTCTAGAATATATTGACACAATCATGGGACAACTGTGGGCTACAGTTTTGAAGTATTCAACTTACGATGTCGACCGCTGACATGCACGAAAATGACCAGTGCATGATCGAGTATCTCCTAATAACGACATTGTATGTAATAATAACGACATAGTATGTCATAATAACGAGTTACTATCTCGTTATATATAACGACTTTGTAACTCGCAATAACGACATAGATACCGTACGATAACCTGTTTGGTGTCTGCTTATTTACATCAAAAGCAGTCACCTTTGAGGCTTGGTCCCAGTAGTAAGTTCAACGCTCAGCTTTGTCTTTAACTCGCATTACAACTGGTCAGCTTCATAAAAACGACTTCGAAGATGTCACTCCAGTACCCATGCCATGTCCCTAATACGCTTTCGTAGTTAACCCAGTTGGATGGACGCCCTGTAGCAACTACTAATGCCACAACTGTCGTCATTAATAGTTGATACAGCGACAATATTGAAGTGTCAACATAGACCATCCAGTCCATCATATTCATCTCTCATTGTTCGTATGAACGATCTATGATCTCTCACTGAGATACGGTAATATGTTTCGTGTCTGATTATTTGCATCAAAGCCAGTTAACTTTGCTAGTAGTAATTAGTCTAACATTCCGATTTGTGTTTAACTTGCATTTCAACCGGTTTACATGATTTATTTTTTACAGCAATAAACGTTCACACTATTATTCTTTTGATCCTATGTTTATTAGCATACGCCCATAGCAACTCACCGATTAATGGATATTAATGGATATAATGGACATATCTGTTTAGATTTCCTACCAAACAAATAAATCCATATACTTGACAGAATATTCGCGGGATTATTTTATCAACATTGGACGAATGCATCACGGCTTGAATCATCAAAAATTAATTAAAAGTTGTTTGAAGGCTTTGGTCTCATCGCTTTACCGTTATTATTCAACAGTATGGTCGTGCTATCCCGTGGGCACTCAAACTTCACATCAGTTGTATCGTGCTTAATGATGAAATCCACCGTTTTCGGATCTGAAATACATTTCCGCCTATCGTGAGGTTAATAGGCTTCCAGTGTTTTATTCTACCCGTGTGAGATCCATCAGATTCCTTGCGCTAATTGACATGCATAGGCTGATACTCTGCCGATATATTTTCTATGACGACATCAGAAATGTACGGAAGCCGAGAGGGGACTTCTGACTTCCGACTTCTGATTTCCGACTTCCGACTTTTGACTTCTGACTTCAGACTTCTGGCTTCAGACTTCGGACTTTTTTTCATTTGTACCGTAATATATTAGTGAGCGCAGTGAACGGCGTAGCGAACTCTATACACAACATGCATACGTACGTAAGAAATAACACATACTATACCAATGAGTTCAGTAAGCCGGTCAACTCAGTTTTCGCCGACTTCCGGTAGCCGACTTCCGCCAAAAGTGGCAGTCATTTTGTTTTGTATGTCTTATGGGAAATGTTGGGATTTGTGTTCAGCAATAATTTGTTAAATCCACTTCTGGATTATAGTGCATGCAAAAATAAAAATCCACGCTGAAATAAATAATCCCGCTAAAACATCAAAAGAGTGACGAGGAGAAATAAAGAAAAGTCCGGAGCGGAAATCGACGAGAAATCGGCGTTCCCAACTTCCATCAGCGGGAGATTCAACATGGCGGCTGCCCAGGTTATAGGCATAGGACGATGGCAACTTCGCCGTTTTTCTGGTAAGTATATGACTGCCAATTTATGCCGTCGAGATACGACGATTTCTTGTACACCACTCCTCATTTCAGTATATCGCAAAGCATTTGGCAGCTATTGATTTATGTCGCAGCAGTCAAAATAGCCCATGTTGTTGTTGTTGTATGCAATAACATGTGCGAGGTAAATGCACGCATTGGAGAAGAAAACGATCTCAAAATTCGCCCAAATAATTACCAACACAATGGACGAGGTCATATTTTTGTCGATACTACTTTCAAGCATTTGACACTGACACTATCCAACTGCCTGGTTCTTTAGGAAAAAATATAAAATGAGGGCCTATGCAGATTTGGGGGGGGGGGGGCAGTTGCCACACTCAAGAATATTTTGCTCATAAGGTGACAGACAATTTGACTGGTGGAGGAAGCCGGAGTACCCAGAGAGAACGATGGGGGAGGGGGAAGATGACGGAGGGTGTCACATCTCTGTGTGTAGGGGGGGGGGGGGGGGGTATGATTTTAATTTGGGATGCATTTCTTGGGATGCATTTGATTTTTATATTTATTGTTCCTCAAACCTCATGTATCTCTTTGCCAATTTCCAGAAGGTTTCCAATCCTCCGGTTTTTGTCAAAATATATCCAATTACCTGAAATTTTTAATAATAAATTCTATCTTAATCATTATGCACAGTGACTGGTATCACTGTTCCTAGTATCTATAATATTTTCAAATCATATGAATTCCCACTTCAATTTTCATATCTGTACCATACTAAAGTTTCTGATTCTACAGTAGCTGTGCCTTTTTCAGCAGAGTGAATTAAAATTAATTATTGAATATACCCAATGAATTACCAGACTCAAGTCTTAAGTTTAATCTTCCACCAAACTGACTGTCACCATATGAGTGAAACAAACTTGAGTGTGACATTAAGCCAAATTCCCTCCCTCCTCTTCCACTTTTGTCAAAACATATTCAATTCAATTCAATTCAATTCTTTATTGTATAAACATCCAAACGGACCGTATACAAGGTGGGGGGAGACAACTCCTCCCCAGAACATTAAAATCAACATGTAATGTCAAAGAAGCAACCAACATATAGGGGAGACTACTCATACAAGTAGACAATGTTATGTTTCCCATTACTTATATCAGGAATGAACTTTTACTTATATATGACTAGAATATAGAAAACTAACATGACTGATGACTAGGAACTGTTACTGTTACCAATTTTCGTTTTTCGAAACGGTTGTAAATATACTTCGCAATTAAATTTGAAGTTTCTACTACCGGGTTGAGAAACATTTTCAAGTGATCTGACCTAGTTTTTGGTCACACTGGCAGAAGTTTCTTCAGGTTTGAATATAAAGATTGTCTTTCAACAGAATATAACGAACATTGTATTAGAAAATGCCATTCATCTTCTACCTGTCCAGGACATTCACTACACCATCGAAGTTCTCTCGGAATCTCAATTCCAGAGTACCTTGCAGTCTCAATGGCAAGAGAATGGCAACTTGTTCGAAGACCAGTGAGAGCTTTCCTGTGCTTAAACATTACTACATCATTGAGGTAGTTATCAATACCCATATGTCCAATAAGTATCCAGTTTGGAATTAGTGATTTTACCAGGAGACAGGCCAGTTCTGGATAAGAATGAGTGTTGGAGAGCTGATTTAATTTGATTTATAACAAAATGTAAATTTGTATGAGTCCACAAATGTTCAAGGTTTAGAATTTGTAACAAATTGAATATTTTCGCATTCCAAGAGAATCTGGATTTCGAGGTCATGAGGTTCAAATCCTCTTGGTAAGCATTCCAAAGCAGCCGGTCTTCTGGCAATTCACGTAACCTGGCCCAGTATCGGGACATTGTAACTAGAATATCTACTGAAATGGGGTAAATTCCAACCTCACACATAGCTGCTATAACACTGGAATATTAGGCATCCCTAATATAGATTTACTCACTTTGATTGAGATTTTATCACATGTACTTACAGTAGAGATACAATTTTTTCAAACATATGTTTGCAAAATTTTGTTGAACGTTTTCTTTCCATTCTCCCATGCAGTTTATGGCACCTGTATTGTTGCCCATGACACAAACTTCATAAACCTCGACGGAGTAATGCATCCAGCTGGTATGTTGTATGTTCTTCCTAATTACATGATTGTATTATCAGCACTCTCCATGTGGGAACAGGTCACTTCGTCCCCAAAGCAACTCGTCCCCAGCCAACTCGTCCCCAACTCGAACTTTGAGTCAACTCGTCCCCAACCTTGGGTCAATTAACTCGTCCCCAAACAAACATCAAATTTTACAGACAAATTTAACATTTCCTTATGAACTTTACATACATGCTATGTTCTATTATTGCATATTGATTGAAATTGTAGCTCCATATCTGCACACTTCATCGATCATTGGATTAAAATGAATTGCTTGTTAAACAGATGAACATGCTTTACTATGTCTAGCTTACATGTAATTAGAATAATTTGTTTTATGGGGAGCTTAATTTAATAGTGACTACTCTATATTGCTATATATGAAACAACCATTGGACAAAGACCTATCACATCAAAAACTATCGATATAGAGAAACTCGGAATTAGTGTGCTGGGGGAAGGGTTATGGATAAAGTGATAATGTTAAAATGTACTTTCAAATGAAAATAAACCCATCAGAAAAACTGCAAATGAAAGAACAATTCAAACAGTGTCAATGAATTTGTTTTTCAACCGAGAAAAGTAAAAAGCATTTAACATTTGTGGTTTCTTTTAATTTATTGTTTTGAAATTGTTCTGATATACATGATGTACTGTTAGAATAAAAGATTGGTTTTCTTCATGATAACTTGATTCCCTTTTAATTTGGTACCAATTTCAATTTACATTTGATATGATCGTTTATCATTTCCATTTCTTTATTTACAGGCAGTCATCTTTGACCATTGCTTCAACACCATGGTAGATTTCAGTCTTGATTCCACTGGTATGTATGAACAAATTTCACACATACATGATATATTATTTATTTAGCCTGGTAGAAACTCAATGATACATGACAATTTAAGAAGTCTGAGCAGGTACATAAATTAAGTGTCAAACACTATTCTTTTATTTTTCTTGTTTTTACATATACCCAATGGATCAAAATTTATCATTTGCCTGCAGGCAACAGTAGTACACCATTTAACAATTTTGGCTTTCATCTCCTTTCGCTCTTTCCATCAGCAGATGATCCTAATAATTTGGCAAATGCAAATTATTTATCCGGCCACATAATCTCAGTTGCACGCCATTCATTCCGTAAATTACAGGGACATTGGAAATAATATACTAATACAACTTTTTATTCTTTTTTAATTTCTAGGTCATAATCGGGTGTGTATAACTTTGATGATTGCAGTACAAACTACATGTCACCTTCATGGGCATCCACCGACCTTTGTCAGTCCTGAGGCACCAGCTTGATGGAACTATTGTCTGAATTCCAGCAAATGAAAAGTTTATAATGTTAACTTAATATAGAACAAACAATAAATAATACTATCTGATAGTTAAGGAATAGGAACCAACATCGTGATATGAATGAAATAGAAAGCGACATTAAATCATATTCACTCACTCACTCACAGTCACCCTGATAGTTATGTTTATTGGTAGTCCACATCAGTAATGTATTCAGTATTATACAATATATCAGAGACCATGATGGGACTTAATCACAGACATTATGTATCATATATACTGGTAAATGTCTTCTACACAACAGGTGATCCTACAGCAGACCGATACATTTGAACATTGAAATAATAACCTCACAAATATCATGTTGCAAAAGTCCACTTGCTTTAATGTCACTTACATGTACATGTATGTTGATTATTGTGATTGAGTCAAACACCCTTCAACAGCTAAAGGAAAACATAGCATGATTTCACATGGCACAGCCACACTAAAGGTAAGTCAACAAAATGATTGACATATTGAAGGTAACTGGGTAGATAGTGAATTACATGCGTTAGCATAGAAAGGTACATGAACATCAGAGGCAAGAATCTATTATGTAATTTATCATCATAAATTATGATGTACCAGTACATATTACTTGTGTTCTTCTCTATCTGGCTGACATGTACAGATTTTAGGTAAAAGAAATTGCAGGAGAAAATGCCTTTGTCTTCTTGCCTTAAAGGGTTTCTATACTCGGAAAATAGTCTTTGTGTGTGGTTAAAGATTCCCCAAATTTTATTTTATATTTTTGAAGAGCCCCAATTCAGGAAACTGAAATACGCCGAGTCATAGAATCTGATATCAAAACTATTCCAACAGCTAACTACGGAACCGTGGAGGGGACATAGTTAATATTTTTTTAATTTCCCCCGAGATAATTGACCAATCGCGAATTTCCTCCCAGATAATTATCTCGGGGTAAATTATTATTAGTTTGTTGTTACATTGTTAAAATTGCATAAAATTTTATGACCAAATGTTCAGTTATTTAATCTATATATATAATGTCAACACTGCATTGTACATACATGTAGGAAATCTCTATTTAATATAACTTGAGGAAATCTACATGCCACCTTTGGGGATTGTGTGTATATCAGGTAGGTACTAACAAATCAGCAAGTCCCGGCCAGACAAAGGTACATGTATGTTGTGTGTGTTGTGAAAAGAGTGAGTGAGTAGGATTCAACGTCGTTTTCAACAATTTTTCAGCCATATCCGACGGTGCCTATACATGTGCCTGGACACGAGAGCGCCCTCAGTTCCTTTTACCCTGGACACTGATAAGCCCAGCTGTGAGCGGGGATATTTTCATATCTTGAAAGTCTTCGGTGGGATTCGAACTCACGCCAGACCAGCAGCCGAGATTACGAGCGTGCACTCTTTCACCATGGCCACACTCTCCCCCCCCCCCCCCAAGAGGGCTGGATTTCAGATTCCAGTCCTCATTATTTTGTTCACTAATATCAGGATCAAACGTGGTGTGGTCTCGACGCCGACTAAGTGTCTGCCCTTCTAATAGTAATATTTATTCCCTACCTCGACCCCTCCCCCCCCCCCTCATTAATCTAATTACCCAATTAACAACGGGAACGAGCCCCTGTGGCTCAGAACTACTCTGAGAGGGCAAGAACTGTTCTGCGCTCACTTCTAGGCTTTGCCTATTACATATTACATCTATATAGAACATGTATTACGAAATATAGAAATAACACAAGTGAGTGAGTGAGTGAGTGAGTGAATAGGGTTTAACGTCGCTTTCAACGTTTGTTCAGCTATATCAGGGAAGGGAAGGGAAGGGAGAGGGAGGGTGGAACAGAGCAGTTCTAATGCTGCCATTTTATAGTGCTGTTCCACTGAACTATCATGCCGTAGGTCACAAACCTCCATTGAAGTTTCTGGGTGTAAGATTATTATCGGGGCTTGACTTCCGGCGAACATTGATTGGCCGTTATAACTGATTGGGCTCGAAATGGTCTGTGACGTATTTTATAATGTTTCCGTAATATTTGACTCTCAAATATATCAAAACCACCTTTTCATATTTCAATCGGA
Organism: Hanleya hanleyi; assembly: GCA_036873755.1. Classification (NCBI taxonomy): domain Eukaryota; kingdom Metazoa; phylum Mollusca; class Polyplacophora; order Lepidopleurida; family Hanleyidae; genus Hanleya; species Hanleya hanleyi. The sequence goes on along the minus strand of JAVTVY010051341.1, from coordinate 16,569 downwards.
AAAAAATCTGGGCCAGTGAAATTTGCCGTTATGGTTTCTGGCTGGATGACCCTATTTCTGGCGGTCTTATCTCGAAAAAATGGCGGGGAATGTATGCTCAATTTTCCATATGTTTAAGCGGAATGGCCAGGATACCTGGAGTGGTGGGTCATTTGTGGCGACGAATATTAGGGAATGTAGTTTTCTCAAGTTGTGCTCTGCCAATTTACTACATATTAATTAGTGGTTTGTGACCCGTAGGCAGACATGACACTCACTCAATCACATTATACTGACACCGAGCGAACCAGTCCATGTTCTACCCTCTTAATGCTGAGTGTAATCGAGGAAGCAACAAGTTCCATTTTTCTAGTTTTTGTGGTATGACCCGACCTGAAATTAAATCCAGTATCTACCGCTTACGAGCCCGACACTTTAACCATTAGGCCCCAGCAGAAATAACACAATACCATTATTATGGCATATTGTGCTTGAAAAGTTGGGTATGTATTTCTAGCAATCAGAAAAGCATAAATTTTATCTTGAGCTATGTTCTGATTATTAAAATATGGTAACGTAATGTGCCCAATACCACAGATAAATGCGACTCAATTACATAAAATAATTGCACAATTCTAGTCAGCTGATCACAATTACTTCCAAAACATTATCGAATAATATAGTATGATAATTCACTCATCAATGCGGCAAGGGAATGTCATTATTTTTATCGATTATTCAAATATTATTTACGATTTTCTGCTTTCCTAGATGCTAGGACACAAAACACTAAACCTAATTTTGTCACGCCGCAGCTGAATCATATCATAAGATCGTACCATTACTACCAAATAGAATTAACTGATAATATAAATACTTAGTTTGTACAACTTTTATTACACAAAGTCATTGGAGCACAGTGAGCGAAGCTCATTAGTGTGACTCCTAAAATAAACTGCTTTAACAGAAAATGTTGCGGTTTCAAATACATATAACAATTATTCTTTACAGAAAACATTGTAATAGGTGAATAGGTAGGTATGTATACTTGATGTGCGGCTTGCCGGTTGTAGAGCTGTAATTCGGTATTACAACAGCTTGATAAAACGAAGTACAGCAGTAAGAGATATACTGACAGGGTGTCGTCAGCTATGATCAGTGTCCGGACGAGTTGCATTGGCCACCAGGTGATATGAATTGAACAAGTTGAAGGCCGCGGCCTAGATCAATCCATTCTTTTTGTTTCTTCAATAAAAGTGCCAACGTAAATTTGTATCTTTATATTTTCCTGCTCGGTTTTATTGCTGGCACCCAAGAAGATTGTGACCTGGAACTGAATGAACGTTACTGTAGATGGTACATGTAGACAAATTTGCAAACATTTTTTGACGCGGAACAATGAAGAAGGAACAGTGAATCAGAGGTCCTGATTCCGTAGGACAGAAAACGAAAAGATGGATTCCGCGACCTGATGAATAAAAGCTGGAAAGACGGGAAAACGGTACGATTTGTTCGCGGAAAATTGTATATTGACGGTGTGGAAATCACAGACCCAGCCCCAGGCGTGTGAATGTAACTTTTCCTATCAGGAAATATACAATCGTTACACACTGACAGTCAGCCACTGGTAATTGTAAAATCCTTCATCCATTCATCCATCTAACATTAATCAAGCTAACATATACTTCGCTGTTTGTTGCGGCGTACTGTTGTTTATATGTTTCATAATATCCATATTACCCACCTGTAAATAATTGGTACCGTACATATTTAACTCTTGTACTATATAATTAAGTCATACATCGATATGTGTAAAGATATTAAGATGAACTGAATAAATGAATAAGCAACAAACTATATTTATAATGTAACAATGTCATGTACTTGTATATACGCCTACACTTTGTTATAGTAGTTCTGTATGCATATAATTGGTAAACCACCCGTATCCTTCTATACATGTATATGTATGAATAATACATTTAATTTTACAAGAATCTATCAGTATAACTTGAAATTGCAACGCCTACTCGAAAACGTATTGTATATAGGTTGTACATGTATTTATGTATATACATGTATATGCTTGTCTGTACATATAGGCAAATATATCACTTTTCATGTACAAAAATTTATCAGTAAAACTCTTAATTGTAAAGCTCCATTATCAAAACACAAAATTGTAAATTTTACGAAAATGTATATAGTAAAATGTATATAGAAGTAATACAACTGGAAACTTACGGGGAAGACAGAACAACATGACTAGCCTAAGAAGAAATAACACGACCAACAACAACAGTGGACGTAATAGTAATACCAACCACAACAGACGTGGTAATATTAATCACAACGCATACCACAAACAACAACGGACGTATTGGCATCACTAACAACAACAGAAGTAACAACCATACCAGGAGCAGTGCAAGTTCCAACCGTGACAACGAATACACCCGAGGAAATGCTAGCAACTATAGTAGTAATGACAACAACAACGGTTCCCGACGTAACGGCTCCAATAACAACGGTAACGGAGATAACGGACATGTGGTTCGCCGTTCAAGTGCATCATACGCCCAGGCTGTGAGCGGGGAAACGCAGGCTAAAGTTATTGACGACCAGCCAGCGTACTCCCCTCCTAATCTCAGACCGCGCCACAACAGTCAAGAGCAACGATCTAATGATAGGCCACGAAATCATTTTTTAGACGAGGGTCACGGGCAAAACAGACACCGGTGAGAACTTGTCCTGACCTACAAACTTCGGACCCCAAAGTTATCAACCTCTCCTCTGTGAATATTAGAGAAGGTGAGCTTAATTTATTGAAAAAGGGCTTGAAATTTACACCAACGCCGGGACCAAACGCCAATGACCTTAAATGTGACGTTAATAAGTTTATTTGGAAACTACGGCTCCAGGAATACTTCTGTGATAGTAATTCGGCCGACCCGTCCCTTGTGAAAAACAAACGACTAACAATCACAAAAAGTTTCTCAGGGAAAGAGGTATTTGTCTTCCAACCAATCATAACGACATACCAAAAATATACTGGACTCCCAAAATGCATAAATCACCATACAAAGCTAGATTCATAGCTGGTTCTAGAAGCTGCACCACCAAGCTTCTTTCAACCCTATTGACGAGGGCCCTTCAGGAGGTAAAAGCATTTTGGGAAAGGTATTGCGCCACTATTTCTAAGAACTCTGGCGTTGAATGTATGTGGATATTGAAAAACTCAAAATGTCTTACGGAAGAACTTGATGCTAAAGGTCACATACCGTACAGACATGTATCCACATGGGATTTCTCGACTCTCTATACTACAATCCCTCATCAGGACCTTATTGACGGATAAGTTCATTAATAGTATCTGTGTTCAAGAAAACTGATCGTAGATATATTAATGTCGGAAGCCATAAAGCATTCTTTAGCTCGACTACATACAAGAGATATCATTCATGGGATGTTTCTTTGTTTATAGAGTTGCTTGAATTTCTCATTAAAAATATCTATGTGAAATTTGGCAACACAATATATCAGCAGCATATAGGTATTCCAATGGGTACTAATTGTGCACCCCTGTTGGCTGACCTGTATCTGTTCTCTTATGAATATGACTATATGAAGGCGCTTTCAAAACCCGATCCATTCAAAGCCCTTCCTTCTCATTCACCGAACGCTATATAGACGATCTTCTCGCTGTGGATATTCGCTATATAAATGACGCAGTGAAGGATATATATCCACCTTCACTGGATTTGAAGGAAACTACAGATAGCCCTACAGGCACATCTTATTTAGATCTCTATCTCTATAAAAATGAAGCAGGCATTCTCTCTCGTCGACTTTATGATAAAAGAGATGATTACAATTTCGACATCGTAAACTATCCCTATCTGGATAGTAATATTCCAGTGGGACCTGCATATGGCGTATACATATCTCGCTTAGTAGCATTTGCTAGATCCTGTGTTAAATGTAATGATTTTAATCAACGTCACAAAACATTGTTGCAGAAACTTATAAAACAGGGCTATTCCACCAAGCGCCTCCACTCAAAGTTTCTCAAATTTGGCGATACATATCGCATGCTGATAGCAAAATACGAACGTAGCGTGCAAGATCTATGGCGCTACGTTTCGTAACTTGTGTCTAATTCCGCTTAACCCGGGGCTAGGGGCCGTATGAACCCATGTACTTCAAGATCCTCATGGTACTCATATGAACAGTCACAATCAAAGCGTGACTGAGATACATCATTCTTTAGATGACGACTTTACAACGAATATTATGGATTAAGAATACTGATCAGCGATACGGATTTGATATTTTTGGAACATCATGATGTCTTGCCGGCATCATTGAAAACTGTTGACCGCTTCTCTTGCAGGAAACAAGCCTATGTTTATGTATACTATGATTGTCTTTTTGAATTTGGTGCTAATACTGTTATATGGAATATGGAATAGGTCTTTGGATTATGGACGCGGATATTCTCTAATGGACGACGGCTGGATTATGAATGACGGACTAGACGCTTGTAATTTCAATCCATGTACCGAGAGGCCGCAATGTAGACTTGGATATCTTCAATGATTTTCTCAATCACCAACCAATAGGAAGACAGTGCAGACAGAAAATAGGATCCAATCTGAATAAGGAAGAAAAGACTTCTCTGAAACGACTCCGAAACAACAAAAACATTGTTCTCAAGGAAGCAGATAAGGGATTATCTGTAATAATTATGGATCGTTCCTATTATGAGAAAAAAATGTTAGAGATTGTGAATGATGAACGCAGTTATGAGAATTTTCCAGAGAATGTTGACAAAGCAACAATGTCCCAAATCAGTAAGTTAATAACTGAGTACGGTTCCGATTTGACTGAGAAGGAAAAGGTATTTTTGGCTAAGTTTGAATCAAAAACAAGCCAATTATATGGTTTACCCAAAGTCCATAAGTCTTGCACTATTATTAGTGCCGTTAAAGAGCAAGCATCTGAGTATGTTCGAACACTTTCACCAGAGCATCTTACATTCAGACCTATTATTGCTGGTCCAATTTGTCCTACACACAAACTCAGTGAACTGATTGACATTTTGCTAAAACCATACGTTCAATATGTTTCCTCATATATCAGGGACGATATAGATTTTCTTAACCACATTCCGACAGATATTTCACAAGACGAAGTATTTTGCACTTTTGATGTGACAAACTTGTATGGTATAGTATATCGCACGAGCTAGGCTTAAAAGCGATTCGGTACTGGTTAGACAATCATGCTATAGAAAACGACGCCCGTTTCACAAAAGAATTTATTTTATCTGGAATCAAGCTGATTCTCGAAAATAATTCATTTAAATTTGGGGACAAAAATTACCGCCAAACTTTAGGCACGGCGATGGGAACGAAGTTCGCACCAACCTATGCGACCTTAGTTTTGGGATACCTCGAAAAACAGCTCTCTGATAAAGTTGAAAACCATTTCGGTAGTGATGTCAAAGAAAAGATTGAAGGTTCGTTAAACGATTTCTGGACGATTGCTTCATAATCTGGAACTCCAAATTTGGCCGCTTGGATGAATTTCACAATCTTTTGAATGAGCTTGATCCAAATATTAAGTTTACTATGGAGAGTAGTGTGTCAGAAATTTCCTTTCTCGATATTATGCTAAAGCGAGAAGACAACAAAATCATCACAGATATTTTCTATAAGGCAACTGACACCAAACAGTACCTGTCATATAACTCATGTCATCCTCGACATACAAAAAATCAGGTTCCTTTCACACTTGCGAGAAGAATTTGTACCATTGTCACTGACGCTGATCTGGGTGTCAAACGGTTAGGTGAACTCAAGATTTTCTTGACAGCTAGAAATTACCCAGAAGGTGTTATTAATGTGGGAATCAAGAAAGCGCTTGGTATTAATATTAATGAATTGAGAAAATCTACCAAGGAACCACCTAGCCAAGGATTACTTACTTTCATCAACACTTATAATCCAAATAATGATAACTTTTTCCAATAATTAAGGACCGTCTCAAGGTGCTCGAATCGAATGAACGACTGAAAAAGTGTTTTGGTGTAATTAAAGTAATAAATGGAAAGCGACAAGCACCAAACCTCAAACAATTACTCACCCCTGCTAAGTTCACAACAAAAAGTAATGCTTTTTCTGTGTCAAGATGTGGAAACAACGGGTGTAAATGTTGCAAAAATATACAGGTAAGACAGTCATTTTTGTTTAGTCACACTGGTACTAATTTCAAAGTTAACAGTGACATGAACTGCAGCTCGCAAAATCTGTTGTATGTCATTTCTTACAATGGATGTGACAAAACGTATATCGGTGAAACTGGGGATTTGCTTAAAAAATAGAGTTAGGGTCCATCGTCAACAAATTAATACGCCTGCATTAAGACACCTAAAAGTCAGTAAACACATAGCCGATTGTGCTGGTCATCTTGAAACTAAATTCAGTATTTTCCCCTTTTACAAAATGAAAACAGATGACAACATCAGGCGACAGACGATGGAACAATACTTTATTAGCAAATTCCGATGTGAATTAAACTGTTGAATTGTTATACTAGAATTGTTATAACAGACTAGTTAATTAACGCCAGTGTCAGTCAAGTTATTGAAGTGAGAGCAAACGTAATTGTATAGCATTGAACGGTCTGTCTGAGCAGGTAAATAAGCCGTTGAAGATTATACCACTCAACGACTATGACAAACAAAAGGCCTACTGTAATTACTGATTGTAATCATCGTAACTTTTTCGAGATCTCCTGTAAACTTGTAAACATTTGTTTAGACTTGTCCAACGGACATGCATCTGTTTGTATATATAAACTTTGTACTTCGTTATTGTATCAATATTACAAACGTGTATCATGCTATTGAAAAGTGGGTGAAATCCACGATACCGGTTTAGCAGTATAATATACAGTTTTAGCTCTTATTCTACATTATGTGTAGTGTTTTTCTCTAGTATAATTTGTATATATATATATATATACATGAGCAGTGTGACTAACGTCACAGGACCTACGAAGTACAGTAGGCATTAGGACTCGAACGCGAACTGAACTCTTGGAAATCCCCACCCCCAGTTGAAATCCTGCCTATATTAAGATGGGCACCACCCAAGTCAGAATTGCCAATGATTTTCATCAAAAATCACCAGAAATTTTCATCAAAATTAGGTCAGCTCAGAACTTGTTGGTAACAGTCTCCTAATGCGCCTTCATTCCAAAATAAATAACGATCGCCGATTTAATTTTACAATTTTTTAATTAAAGGAAACAGATTGAATAATATAGGTTCAGTAGATTTCAAGCTTTACGTGTGAAAATACATTTACATCTCTTTAATGGTTTTCAGTGCCCTTGTCCAGGATCAAAACAACTTTTTGAATCACATTATTTTCCCAACAATACAACAAATTTTTATATATAGTACTATAGTAGAAAGGTAGCATTTATATAGTTTACGGTAATTCAACTGAAGACCAACACCTTCTATGCACAAGATAATAATGATTAACCTCACTCAGTCAGTAATAGGGCCATGATGTGGCATAGTGGAATGTGTTTCAATGACAGGGTATTTTTAGACGGACAGTAACTGATACTCATTAAATGCGATAAAACGCTGGAGCAAAACCGACCACAGTTTTCTTGGCAATGATGAAATGTTTGGATGTGAAATACGATACACGTTAAAGGCTACAGATAACATGTATCTATAACAATATACTGAAGTGTTAATTATAAATCTAATTATAATCGGAATTATTTCAGATGAGAACTTGATGGTAACAATGCCCTAATGCACGTTCATGCCAAAAATCAAGGTTCTAATGTTAACGGTTCTCCTTATTTTGCCGACGAAAGGATTCGGATGGACTCACTCATTACCGGACAATTTGCGATCTGTAGCCTACTTCGTAGGAATATGAATTTGACGAAGTTTATCGTTTACATTTGAAATATGCTATGTTTACTCGGTATCATTGAACTATTCTCATTCACCAAACGACGCCTTCGCCCCCCACCCCTCACTTCCCCTAGCATTACGTTCCTTCAAACTTATATCTCTCTTTCACTCTAATTAGGCTATTCTTGTATCAAGTATGCACACTCTTTTGGTCCTGTACCATACAGTTGTATATTTTTCTGGATCGGCTGTGTTTATTTGTTCAAAGCCAATTGAGTCCTTTTCTTGGTACCTTGTTTTTACTAACAAAATAACATTACACGCTCCTCACAACTTTGTCGCTCACACAAAAACGATCATGAGTGCAGACATACCTATGTTATTCTCCGTACACTTACATAACACATGCATTCTCATTCCGAGTCACTCGCACAATTTGGGCGAGAACTGAGCGGATTACCTCGCTCGATGCACCGGCACTACCTGTGCGAAACAGACTACTCTTTTCATGCCTCTAAACACTTTTCTTTCTTCCCTGTTTATGTCTTTTGTCTCATTGTGGAAACTATCGAAATGTTTATGTCTTTTGTCTCATTGTGAAAACTATTGAAATGTACTTCTGTGCTAAATAAATGTATCTTACGGTCGCGCAATCGGGCAATCCATGCGACTATATACACAGATTGTTTGGCTATCGAACACATCTCTCATTCAGTACTTCGCCCTCTACCGTGGTTTATCGACACAGATTTCATACTGACTATATCACCCATCAATGGGGAATCTACTTAGAGAACTGCCATTTTATAATGTAAACTTCGACCTTGATTGCAATCTCAAAGATAGGCTTCTTGATGGTTTTGAATATATGTGTTTTAATCCCTTAGAGCCTAATTGTACAGAAAATTCTTATCTGACCGACGATACAGAAGACGAGCTCTGTCATTGGAATACAATAAGCTCACATCAGTCTAATTATTATTTCGAAGATCAATTTAACTCTTTCGTGGAAGATAATCTTATTTCAGATCAAAAATCAGTCTCCACTTTACATATTAATGCAAGAAGCCTAAAGAAACACTTCACTGAAGTCCTTGCGCTTATCTACAATACGAATTTCAATTTTTCATTTATAAGAGTACCTGAAAGCTGGCTCGATCCCGAAACCGAAAACTTATACACTATTCCAGGTTATCAAACTTTTCCACTTTCGAGAGATACCAAAAAAGGCGGTGGAATTGTTCTTTACATAAAGGACGAATTTACTAACTGTAAAATACGTGATGATATTTCCTTTATAGACGAACAAGATCAACATGAATCGTTATTTGTTGAGGTTTCTAACAGCACAAATAAATATATAATTGGATTGATCTATGGCCCACCAGATAAAAATTTTAACTCCAGCTTACTATCAATCCTCAACAAACTTAAGCCGGAAAATAAAAAATGCATTTTAATGGGTGATTTTAACATCGATCTCTTCAAAACAAGTTGCCATGGTCCCTCTAAACAATTTTTAGATATTATGAAATCATTTTATTTTTTCCCCAAAATTACGAAACCCACTAGAGTCCGGGCCCATTCGGCTACTTTAATTGATAACATATTCACCAATTTTCATGAAGATGAACTTGGTTCTGGTATAATACTCTCTGACATATCTGATCATTTTCCCATATTTCACATGAATAACTGTCTCCCATCTGTATCATTATACTCGAAGAACACACTGAATTCTCGCAAAACAAATCCAATACAAAAATCACTGTTTGAAGAAAAGTTCAAAATGACAGACTGGCAACAAGTCACAGATGCTAATGTTACAGATAGTGCTGTGATCAGCTTCTCGAACACTTTCCATGCTCTCTACAACGATTGTTTTCCAGTGATAACTAAAAAGATTCCGAAAGTTAAAATTCTCAAACCATGGATCAGCCCATGTTTACTCCGATCAATCCGAGAAAAGAACAGACTATAAAGGTTACATATTTCGAAAAAGGACATTGTTGCAACCCAAGAATATAAACTATACAGAAATAAACTGAATCATACACTAAAACTAGCTAAAATTAAATACTACGAGAGAAAATTCAATGAATCTTTTAATGATATTAGAGGAACTTGGAAAGTCATAAACGGGCTCTTAGGCCGAAATAGAACAAACACCCTCTCGTCTGTATTCAATTTCAATGGCACTGACATAACAGACCCAACCGAGATTGCCACTAAATTCAATAACTACTTTACTTCCATTGCTTCCAACCTGGCTTCTAAAATTCCACCCACTCAAAACGATTTAAAAAAATACTTAGATCAAACGTACAATAAGGACTTCGTTTTTGAACAGTGTACGCCGTCCGAAGTTGATGAGGTGATATCTGCTCTCAAAAATGGATCCCCTGGTATTGACGACATTCGATTATCCCTGATAAAGCCTATATCCAGCTTACTGTCTACTCCCATCTCCCATATCATCAATCTATCCTTCCAAAGGGGAATTTTTCCCGCGACGCTTAAGCTTGCCAAAGTTACCCCTGTGTTTAAGTCCGGCAATAAAACATTGGCTGAAAACTATCGACCTATTTCTGTCCTTCCCTGCTTTAGCAAAATATTTGAAAAACTTGCAGTTAAAAGGATGGTAGCTTTTCTTGAATCAGAAATGATTATATCCCCAAATCAATTTGGTTTCCGTGCGAATCACTCTACCTTTCTTGCTGTGCTTTCTCTATATGACAAACTTATCGCTGCCAAAGAAAGAAAATAGTTTAGTATTTCTATCTTCCTAGATCTATCTAAAGCCTTTCTTGACCGATCCGTTCAAAGCCCGTTCCTTCTCATTCACCAAACGCTATATAGACGATCTTCTCGCTGTGGATAATCGCTATATAAATGACCCAGTGAAGGATATATATCCACCTTCACTGGATTTGAAGGAAACTACAGATAGCCATACAGGCACATCTTATTTAGATCTCTATCTCTATAAAAATGAAGCGGGCATTCTCTCTCGTCGACTTTATGACAAGAGATGATTACAATTTCGACATCGTAAACTATCCCTTTCTGGATAGTAATATTCCAGTGGGACCTGCATATGGCGTATACATATCTCGCTTAGTAGCATTTGCTAGATCCTGTGTTAAATGTAATGATTTTAATCAACGTCACAAAACATTGTTGCAGAAACTTATAAAACAGGGCTATTCCACCAAGCGCCTCCACTCAAAGTTTATCAAATTTGGCGATACATATCGCATGCTGATAGCAAAATACGAACGTAGCGTGCAAGATCTATGGCGCTACGTTTCGTAACTTGTGTCTAATTCCGCTTAACCCGGGGCTAGGGGCCGTGTGAACCCATGTACTTCAAGATCCTTATGGTACTCATATGAACAGTCACAATCAAAGCGTGACTGAGATACATCATTCTTTAGATGGCGACTTTACAACGAATATTATGGATTAAGAATACTGATCAGCGATACGGATTTGATATTTTTGGAACATCATGATGTCTTGCCGGCATCATTGAAAACTGTTGACCGCTTCTCTCTTGCGGGAAACAAGCCTATGTTTATGTATACTATGATTATCTTTTTGAATTTGGTGCTAATACTGTTATATGGAATATGGAATAGGTCTTTGGATTATGGACGCGGATATTCTCTAATGGACGACGGCTGGATTATGAATGACGGACTAGACGCTTGTAATTTCAATCCATGTACCGAGAGGCCGCAATGTAGACTTGGATATCTTCAATGATTTTCTCAATCACCAACCAATAGGAAGACAGTGCAGACAGAAAATAGGATCCAATCTGAATAAAGAAGAAAAGACTTCTCTGAAACGACTCCGAAACAACAAAAACATTGTTCTCAAGGAAGCAGATAAGGGATTATCTGTAATAATTATGGATCGTTCCTATTATGAGAAAAAAATGTTAGAGATTGTGAATGATGAACGCAGTTATGAGAATTTTCCAGAGAATGTTGACAAAGCAACAATGCCCCAAATCAGTAAGTTAATAACTGAGCACGGTTCCGATTTGACTGAGAAGGAAAAGGTATTTTTGGCTAAGTTTGAATCAAAAACAAGCCAATTGTATGGTTTACCCAAAGTCCATAAGTCTTGCACTATTATTAGTGCCGTTAAAGAGCAAGCATCTGAGTATGTTCGAACACTTTCACCAGAGCATCTTACATTCAGACCTATTATTGCTGGTCCAATTTGTCCTACACACAAACTCAGTGAACTGATTGACATTTTGCTAAAACCATACGTTCAATATGTTTCCTCATATATCAGGGACGATATAGATTTTCTTAACTACATTCCGACAGATATTTCACAAGACGAAGTATTTTGCACTTTTGATGTGACAAACTTGTATGGTATAGTATATCGCACGAGCTAGGCTTAAAAGCGATTCGGTACTGGTTAGACAATCATGCTATACAAAACGACGCCCGTTTCACAAAAGAATTTATTTTATCTGGAATCAAGCTGATTCTCGAAAATAATTCATTTAAATTTGGGGACAAAAATTACCGCCAAACTTTAGGCACGGCGATGGGAACGAAGTTCGCACCAACCTATGCGACCTTAGTTTTGGGATACCTCGAAAAACAGCTCTCTGATAAAGTTGAAAACCATTTCGGTAGTGATGTCAAAGAAAAGATTGAAGGTTCGTTAAACGATTTCTGGACGATTGCTTCATAATCTGGAACTCCAAATTTGGCCGCTTGGATGAATTTCACAATCTTTTGAATGAGCTTGATCCAAATATTAAGTTTACTATGGAGAGTAGTGTGTCAGAAATTTCCTTTCTCGATATTATGCTAAAGCGAGAAGACAACAAAATCATCACAGATATTTTCTATAAGGCAACTGACACCAAACAGTACCTGTCATATAACTCATGTCATCCTCGACATACAAAAAATCAGGTTCCTTTCACACTTGCGAGAAGAATTTGTACCATTGTCACTGACGCTGATCTGGGTGTCAAACGGTTAGGTGAACTCAAGATTTTCTTGACAGCTAGAAATTACCCAGACGGTGTTATTAATGTGAGAATCAAGAAAGCGCTTGGTATTAATATTAATGAATTGAGAAAATCTACCAAGGAACCACCTAGCCAAGGATTACTTACTTTCATCAACACTTATAATCCAAATAATGATAACTTTTTCCAATAATTAAGGACCGTCTCAAGGTGCTCGAATCGAATGAACGACTGAAAAATGTGTTTTGGTGTAATTAAAGTAATAAATGGAAAGCGACAAGCACCAAACCTCAAACAATTACTCACCTCTGCTAAGTTCACAACAAAAAGTAATGCTTTTTCTGTGTCAAGATGTGGAAACAACGGGTGTAAATGTTGCAAAAATATACAAGTAAGACAGTCGTTTTTGTTTAGTCACACTGGTACTAATTTCAAAGTTAACAGTGACATGAACTGCAGCTCGCAAAATCTGTTGTATGTCATTTCTTACAATGGATGTGACAAAACGTATATCGGTGAAACTGGGGATTTGCTTAGAAATAGAGTTAGGGTCCATCGTCAACAAATTAATACGCCTGCATTAAGACACCTAAAAGTCAGTAAACACATAGCCGATTGTGCTGGTCATCTTGAAACTAAATTCAGTATTTTCCCCTTTTACAAAATGAAAACAGATGACAACATCAGGCGACAGACGATGGAACAATACTTTATTAGCAAATTCCGATGTGAATTAAACTGTTGAATTGTTATACTAGAATTGTTATAACAGACTAGTTAATTAACGCCAGTGTCAGTCAAGTTATTGAAGTGAGAGCAAACGTAATTGTATAGCATTGAACGGTCTGTCTGAGCAGGTAAATAAGCCGTTGAAGATTATACCACTCAACGACTATGACAAACAAAAGGCCTACTGTAATTACTGATTGTAATCATCGTAACTTTTTCGAGATCTCCTGTAAACTTGTAAACATTTGTTTAGACTTGTCCAACGGACATGCATCTGTTTGTATATATAAACTTTGTACTTCGTTATTGTATCAATATTACAAACGTGTATCATGCTATTGAAAAGTGGGTGAAATCCACGATACCGGTTTAGCAGTATAATATACAGTTTTAGCTCTTATTCTACATTATGTGTAGTGTTTTTCTCTAGTATAATTTGTATATATATATATATATGAATTTGACGAAGTTTATCGTTTACATTTGAAATATGCTATGTTTACTCGGTATCATTGAACTATTCTCATTCACCAAACGACGCCTTCGCCCCCCACCCCCCACTTCCCCTAGCATTACGTTCCTTCAAACTTCTATCTCTCTTTCACTCTAATTAGGCTATTCTTGTATCAAGTATGCACACTCTTTTGGTCCTGTACCATACAGTTGTATATTTTTCTGGATCGCCTGTGTTTATTTGTTCAAAGCCAATTGAGTCCTTTTCTTGGTACCTTGTTTTTACTAACAAAATAACATTACACGCTCCTCACAACTTTGTCGCTCACACAAAAACGATCATGAGTGCAGACATACCTATGTTATTCTCCGTACACTTACATAACACATGCATTCTCATTCCGAGTCACTCGCACAATTTGGGCGAGAACTGAGCTGATTACCTCGCTCGATGCACCGGCACTACCTGTGCGAAACAGACTACTCTTTTCATGCCTCTAAACACTTTTCTTTCTTCCCTGTTTATGTCTTTTGTCTCATTGTGGAAACTATCGAAATGTTTATGTCTTTTGTCTCATTGTGAAAACTATTGAAATGTACTTCTGTGCTAAATAAATGTATCTTACGGTCACGCAATCGGGCAATCCATGCGACTATATACACAGATTGTTTGGCTATCGAACACACCTCTCATTCAGTACTTCGCCCTCTACCGTGGTTTATCGACACAGATTTCATACTGACTATATCACCCATCAATGGGGAATCTACTTAGAGAACTGCCATTTTATAATGTAAACTTCGATCTTGATTGCAATCTCAAAGATAGGCTTCTTGATGGTTTTGAATATATGTGTTTTAATCCCTTAGAGCCTAATTGTACAGAAAATTCTTATCTGACCGACGATACAGAAGACGAGCTCTGTCATTGGAATACAATAAGCTCACATCAGTCTAATTATTATTTCGAAGATCAATTTAACTCTTTCGTGGAAGATAATCTTATTTCAGATCAAAAATCAGTCTCCACTTTACATAGTAATGCAAGAAGCCTAAAGAAACACTTCACTGAAGTCCTTGCGCTTATCTACAATACGAATTTCAATTTTTCATTTATAAGAGTACCTGAAAGCTGGCTCGATCCCGAAACCGAAAACTTATACACTATTCCAGGTTATCAAACTTTTCCACTTTCGAGAGATACCAAAAAAGGCGGTGGAATTGTTCTTTACATAAAGGACGAATTTACTAACTGTAAAATACGTGATGATATTTCCTTTATAGACGAACAAGATCAACATGAATCGTTATTTGTTGAGGTTTCTAACAGCACAAATAAATATATAATTGGATTGATCTATGGCCCACCAGGTAAAAATGTAAAGAATTTTAACTCCAGCTTACTATCAATCCTCAACAAACTTAAGCCGGAAAATAAAAAATGCATTTTAATGGGTGATTTTAACATCGATCTCTTCAAAACAAGTTGCCATGGTCCCTCTAAACAATTTTTAGATATTATGAAATCATTTTATTTTTTCCCCAAAATTACGAAACCCACTAGAGTCCGGGCCCATTCGGCTACTTTAATTGATAACATATTCACCAATTTTCATGAAGATGAACTTGGTTCTGGTATAATACTCTCTGACATATCTGATCATTTTCCCATATTTCACATGAATAACTGTCTCCCATCTGTATCATTATACTCGAAGAACACACTGAATTCTCGCAAAACAAATCCAATACAAAAATCACTGTTTGAAGAAAAGTTCAAAATGACAGACTGGCAACAAGTCACAGATGCTAATGATACAGATAGTGCTGTGATCAGCTTCTCGAACACTTTCCATGCTCTCTACAACGATTGTTTTCCAGTGATAACTAAAAAGATTCCGAAAGTTAAAATTCTCAAACCATGGATCAGCCCATATTTACTCCGATCAATCCGAGAAAAGAACAGACTATAAAGGTTACATATTTCGAAAAAGGACATTGTTGCAACCCAAGAATATAAACTATACAGAAATAAACTGAATCATACACTAAAACTAGCTAAAATTAAATACTACGAGAGAAAATTCAATGAATCTTTTAATGATATTAGAGGAACCTGGAAAGTCATAAACGGGCTCTTAGGCCGAAATAGAACAAACAACCCTCTCGTCTGTATTCAATTCCAATGGCACTGACATAACAGACCCAACCGAGATTGCCACTAAATTCAATAACTACTTTACTTCCATTGCTTCCAACCTGGCTTCTAAAATTCCACCCACTCAAAACGATTTAAAACATGAGGCACCAGAGGTGCTACAACGCCTCAGCCCCTTAACAATCTAGACCAAGATGTTTTTATGAGTGTAGAAGTTTGGATAATTAGCAGTGAGTTGTGGCATGCGAAATGCAAACCCAAGCAACAACTCGGACAGATGAACGGATGGAT